>JALKBU010000377.1:0-44232 GCA_023091735.1 Trichomonas tenax
AAGTCGACAAAGGCGAATTTGTCAGCCGTGTCATGGACCGCAATGCCATCAAAGCTCTTGCCCAACGCACGGCTGCTGCCGCTGAAGCCACCGCCAAAGCTAAGCAGAAATGGTAATCTTATTGTTATTACTCTCCATTATAATATTAGAATTTTCTTCAATTTGAAATTCATTTATCTTATGAAATTCAATCGTATAAATAAATTTTTGTCTTCGTTTATTTTAACAAGGTAACGCACTTTTAAGAAAAAAACGAGCAATAAAAAGAAATATTTTGGACGGATTAGTCTGTATCATCCATATCATCGTGCTTTGAGTGTTTCTGAGATTTGTGTTTCGAACCTTTAGACTTACGAGGCTTCTTTTCAGCTGTTGGGGGTGGATATTTCTTCAGAGAGCTATCCACGTACCTAGATGCGATGTGGCCTATTGGGTGGTCGCGCTGTATTTGGTCGAACATAGCTAACAACTCTTTCTGGTTAGGAACATTCATTATACGCGGATTTTGGTGATTTGACATTTGTAAACTACACAAAATTTATATCAAATAACTGTATTCATTTTCTTTGCATTTTCCTCATATATACAATGGTGAGAATTCGAAAAACACAAATTCGGCATTTTTTATTTTTTGCTTTAAGGAAATCAGTAAAATCACCAAAAATCGAGTAAAAATCTTATGTGTAATAAAAGGTGTTTCAACTCTCAATTTTTGGTCCTTTTTCAAAAATAATTATGTATTTAGAATCTACATATGATACTGTTACTAGAATAAACAACTAAAAGTACCCTTAGGTTACAAAAGTGAGATGTTGGTATGTAAACTAAAATGCTATACATATGATTGCTAATTCATAGACCAAAAATTAAGCCTTTTTATTTCTGAACTTTCGGTTATTTATGACACTCGAGCTAAAATTCGATTTTTTTTAAAAAAAAAAGGGTTTTTATTTCTGAGCACTCTGTACCGATTTTTCCAAAAAAATAAATCGACAAAAAGACGCCATTAATACTTGAGCATTAATGTGTCAATCTAGTTTTTAGAAATATCATCAATGATTCATTTTATCCAGATAATATTGTTCTTTTCAAGTGAAGGATCGCAACCACATCAAGATGCACTAGTATAGACTGAATAGCACATTCTAATATACTATTGTTACATGATAATTCTTAGATCTTTCATTTCTATGATATACATTGAAGTGTAAGTCTCTAAAGCAATACTGCTATTCATTATTAATGCAATATTCGATATTATTGGTATTCATGAAAACAAAAAATCTTTTTTGAAATTTCAATATTATTTTTTATTGTTAATCTGCATTAATTTCAAGCTTTTCCAATATCAAACTGTTAGACAATACTATATTCAACTAACAAATTGGCACAAAATAATGTAACGGATCACTCCAAAAAAACGTATTTCTGACCGGCTTATTATAGATGCAACAGGAAGAAAATGCGCTGCACCCTGTTAAGATTTGTATTAATATTACTGAACTGTGTTTTGAATCAAGATCTAAGTCCTTTTGTGTTTGTTTTTTTAAAAGAAGTAAACTGTGATGTAAGAGATAACATGTATGAGGTGTTACGAGAATAATTATCCTGTTATTTAAAGTAAATATTTTGCCATTTATTTATTGATTAAATTCATAAGCTCATTTTATGCAGGATTAGTTGCAAAGACAATATATTGCATTTCATTAAATAAAATGCTTTCAAACTCGTAAATCGACATTTTGAAATTAGAAGTTTATACAATAATGAATAATTATATATGAAATTCTAACTACATGTTACTCATGTATAAATTTGGAAAGCTTTGATCAGTCTTATTTCGGATTCTTGACGAAATTGATTTTCGATATCAACGATAAAGGCTTTTGATCGAGGTTTTAGTATGATAATATTGATGAAAATAGCTTGTGTGTTATATTCTCGATGCTTCTCGTGTTAAAAAGCACCTTTCACTAAGAATATGATTTGCATCTTTGTTAAAAAGGCGGATTGTGAATTGAAAAAGGAGTGTAAGCATCGTCGTGCCTTTGCAAGCTTGCACACTAAGTCTGGGAACTTGAAAGTGGTCAGGGGCCAAAATAGAGAGTTGAAACCCCTCTGGACTTTTTCAAATTATTATACTTCAATTACCACTTTTTAAAAATTTCGACAAAAAGTATCAAGAAAAGTGATAATATGTAAAGTGTTTTTGTCAGGTTTTAGATGATAGCACACTTCATGCTTT
Organism: Trichomonas tenax; assembly: GCA_023091735.1. NCBI lineage: Eukaryota > Parabasalia > Trichomonadida > Trichomonadidae > Trichomonas > Trichomonas tenax. The sequence continues at coordinate 2,246 of JALKBU010000377.1, forward strand.
GAACCAATTTCATCACAAGGAGTGACTGAGTGCGTAGGATATGACACAAATTCAATGCAGTCAGTCATTCTTTGTGATGAAATTTAAAAAGTTTAAATTCATCTCAATATAGAATACATTTTTTACGCTTTCATGGTTTTCTTGAGACAATTCTGTTATCATAATGGCCTTACATGGACAATGTTGACCATTATGAGCAGAATTTCCTCAAGAAAACCATGAAATTTCGTTGAATTTTTTGGTTTGAGCAAAATCATCATGAAAAATGGATCAATGGATGGGATGTCTTACCAACCTTATGCATTGGGTTGTTTTTAATGATGATGTTGAAAAATTTTGAAATCAACGAAATTTCAATGACTTTATTTTTGAGAATCCTATTTTTCTCGCTGCAATGCTGCTCATAAATGTATATGTATCCTTGATAACCTCTTGTGAACAGCATTGCAGCGAGACAACTTCCAAATTGCACAATGTTTTTACAAGATCATCATGCAGAATGACTCACTCCATATGGATGCAGTTCCTTCATATATAAAGAGTCATTCTGCATGATTAATTTTTATTTTTCATTAATTTAGAAACATTGTTTGAATGTTTCAAAAAATATGGATATCTGACTTCATCACACATATTGCATTAAATGAGTTCATGTGTTTGCTCGTTTCATATACATGATTTAGTCAGATATCCATGTTTTATGAACGAATATAGTAGATATTTAACAAATCACCTATTTGTCAATATTTTGCACGAATAATGTATATAGTGCACAGAAATATTAGATTCCATACATGCTTCGTGTATAATATTGACAAATAGGCGAGCTTTGTAATAATCGACTTTTATTTTGCTTTTTAGCTCAAATCATAGTACAGCTTCATCATATGAGGCTGATCCATGATAGATTTGCCTCACATAATGGAACTGTGCTATGATTTGAGCTAAAATGCCAAACAAAATTGTGGATAATTTGGGAATCTGGACCTTTTCAAAATATTAGGATATACTGATGCTCCACTGACTCCCTATTTACTGGTAGTGGATGTAGAATCAGTATTTCCAAATAATTTAAATTTCAACTCTTTTTTCAAATAAATGCGAAAGGTATGTACTGCTCAACTATGTGGAATTACCTGTTTGTAGGCATTAGCTAAAATCAATTGCGAGCAAATAATTGACACATAAATTATTTACATGGCAGAAAGTGACCTAACACTTTTTTTGGGCAGGATTTCCGTACGCTACAATAGAATCGTATGATTATTTTCTCTTCTAAAACGATAAGTTTTGAATTGAAAATAATCATATATTCTATAATTTACTTTTTTGTAAAGTTTTCAAAATATATCACTTTTGTCAAGAATTTTGGTGAGAAGTGTAAAAGTACAACGATAAACCTTTGTCGTACTTCCTCTCTGCATAGAATCAACTTCCTACAATCATCCTCATCATCTTCGCCGTCTCACTGATAATCAAACTCGGGCAGTTATAACTTGAGGGGATTGATTCCAAGTGATTCCACGATATCTCGAAAAGTCATCTCTTCCAATTTAAATTGGAAACAGCCATCACTGAGCTAGTTATTTGTACAAGATTGATCCTCGCCAGGTAGGCTTACATCTTCTTTTTGTAGTTCTTCATTGTATGTATTCCATGCTTCCTGAATAATGTCAGCTGACAGAATTTTTCATGATGGTTAATTAAACCATTTTCTCAACCATTTGTGATTCTTTTTCATAATCTCGGCTGTTGTCCACCCACTTTCTGAGTGATACATTTGGTGCTTGTTACTTATTTGATCTCGGTTACCAGGTTGCTTATGGCACCTAATGGTCTTCCCATTAGCACTAAGGAACATGGGTAACTTTGGCGGCATTTCATCCGCGCAAATTGTGCATAGGCTTGTTAATTAGAACTTTGGATGATGAATCTCTTTTTTTTATGTAGGAGAAATCGCCGCTGAATCCAATGCGCCAAGCGGTCTCATCCATGTTGAACACATTATGTAGTTGGTGATTTTCAGTATTGAGCCTGTAGTTCTTTGATTTTAGCTTTGGAAGTTTCAACCAATTCATTATACTTTGCATAGTGTTTCGGTCTTCTAGCAAGTCTGACTTTTCTCCATGAATATTTGTACTTTTGGCGGTAGCAGTAAACCCAATGATTGCTTGCCTTAAAGTTTGCTTTCCTTCGCTCATCTTTGTTTGTTGAGAATACTAAGCAATGCTAACTTCTTCATTATTTTTAATTTTATTTGTAATGTCACTTAAAAGATTATCTAATTGCAGCGCCTCACCTCTTCATATTTCCTGTAATGCTGATGGACTTGGATGGGTGAAAAGTGTTCCATCCCCTTTGAAAGTATCATGAAGAAAAACATAAAATACTTAACCTGATAAATAATGTTTTCAATTGCTGTTTCATCACACATATCATATTTTTCTATCGATATTTTTTTATTCAATAAGCCCATTTTATTGATTTAATGAAACTATACCAAAACAGTATATATATGATCTAAAATGATACTGATCACACTAGAGCTTGTTCACTATCTACTACATCTACTATAATCGAGTTTTATACTCTCGAATTGGTATCGCATATCACGTTTTTCTTTCGATATAGATGCGCGCATTGGCACTTTTTTGATGCGCGCGGATTTTGCTGATTTACAGAGCGCGCAAAGCTCCTTGAAAAACCCCCAAATATTCATTCATTGCCCTGCAATATTTAGCCTCCCACCTGATTAAATTTTATAAACCCTAACTATTATCGTCCCTCATTTTTATACCAATTCTCCTTTTTTATCTATTAAAACAATCCCCTTCATATTGATTTATACCCCTTTTTAGCCAATACCCCCCTCATTTTTTGTTCAACCTTTATTTTTCTTAAAAAGTGACAGAATGCCTAAATTCGCACAATGCGCTCTATTACAGCGGTATTACAAATAGCTCATATAAAGGAATGGCAACAAAAAATGGCATATTTAACGAGAATCTTTTGAGATTATTTTGATTTTCTTCTATTGGATATATGATTAAAGAATTGTAATATACACATCTAGGCCATATGAATGGCAGTTAATTTTTAGTTTGAAACACATGATTAAAATTATCATAGGAACAAATTTGAAATTGTGAGGAATAAATGGACAGAATCAACTACAATTGAATAGTATAGTATGAAGGACTAACTACCAAATGAAGAAAACTACAAGTACCTTGTGATGATTTTGCATGCTCTGTTTAACAGCTGATATTAATGTAGATTACGCACATAGATGCTGCCAGTAAGGTTTTGTTTTTATTTTAAACAGCATCAATATTTTGAAAAAGAATATTACTTTTGAAAACATTCATTTTTTCCCCTCAAAAACAGTAAAATTAATCAACACTATGGCTTTCTAGACTGCTTATGTTTAAAACATGGTATATAGCTATAATATGAGGGGCTGCTCCTTAGGGTCCATGTCACTTTTGCACCCTCGTGCTTTCCAAAAATCGTGCGCATTGGCCTTAAAAAGGCCAATGCGCACCACCATAAAATATATATTTGCATTTTATGCTAATCTATTTTCTCAAATAAAATTGAGGAAATAAGATTTTTAATTGAAAAACTTTGTTCGTACAAATATCGCAAAAAACTGACAAAAAGAATTATGAGTGCGACGATACCATTACTGATATCGGTTACCGCAAACGAAGATAAATTCATAAGGCAGAAACTCCAGAGACATCAGACAATGAAAATTGAAACAACTGGAGACTTGTATAACCACACATTGCTTTTCCCAGATCATCATGATGTTAAAATTGTCGTTTTCCACGGCGACAACCCCGAGGGACGCACTCTTGCTGATGACGAGAATGGTATTGTCGGTTATGGAACCGCTCCAGTCAAAGCTTTAATTACAGCCAAAAAAGATGTCGAAGTTGCAGCTTATGCAGCTTTCTTCCAGCATCATGAATCGGCGTTGTCAGCAATTTTGTACACAGATCCACGCCTTCAACTCAGGTTCACAAATAATCAAGCTAAGATTGCAACAGTTGGTTTCAACCCACCAAGCTCACCAGTTTTAGCATCAACGACAACCTCAGGAATGTCTATGCTCTTCCAATTATTCGATTCACACTTCTCATTCTCAAATACAATTCTCACAAACATGCCACATATCCTTATCACACCAAGCAGATACGATGTCTTTTTGAACGTCAAGCCAGCTGCTGAACAGGGATATCACACACCACTCGTTGCTGCTGTCGATGGCAATAAAATGGGTGCTATCTTCAAACTCAAGGCTGCAACAGAAGTATTCAAGCCAAAGCCAGAACCAAAGCCTGAAGAGCCACAACCAAAGCCTGAAGAGCCACAACCAAATCCAGCTCAGCCATCAGCAACAATATCAGAAGCTCCACAGAAGGAAGGACGCAGACACAGCCATAACAAGCATAGAGGAAATAACGTTGACTGCAACAACTTTATTTCCTTCGCCTTCGGTATGGGCTTCATGGCTTTGATCTTTGCAGTTGTTCATGCTTGCAAGAAGTGCAAGAAGCCATCTCTCCCAGATGATGATGCAATTCCACCAATCATGGGTGTCGCACAGCAGCAGCCACACTTCGTTGCTCCACCACCACGTCCAGCCTATGTTGTCCCACAGCCACAGCAGCAGGCTCAGCAGCCATATCCAATGGTCCAGATCCAGCCAATGTCGAACCCATACGACAACTATGCTCAGCCACCAGCTCAACCGAAGTCACCTTCCCATGCAAAACAAGTTGTCTGTAATCCATACTCCGCGGCCCCTGTTTACGTTGTCTACCGCAAGTAAGTGAGTAAATAATCAAGTTTTTAAAAATTCATCAGTAAATTGATTTTCACTGCAAGGATTAAACATTATTGAGAAAAAACTTTTATATAGGAACAAGAACTAATTGAGAATTAAGATTTTTTAAATTTCGTATTTTATAAAAACTTTAATGATTAAGGATAGAAGGGATAGAAGTATTTATTATAGAATTAGAATGTTGTTAAATCATCCTGAAAGGCAAATTCCTCCCAGTGATTAAAAATGTCGATATTTTCTTCAGAAGCCTCGTTTTCGCGTTGGATAATGGCCTGAGCCATATTGACGAATGCAACTTCTTCAATTGATGGCAATGGTGGAGAGATATAACTCTGATTTTCATTTTCAGCAGATGATGCATAGTATCTGACTGTCCACTGTCTCAGCTCAGATGGATTGCCTCTGAGACATGGAATTTCTGTTAAAAGCTCTTCGCATTCGGATGCTCTTCCACTGATAATTGTGTAGCCCATTCCTTTGAGTGAACTATTGATAGATGTTTTGCACCTTAGTACCAACATTCTTAATTGTGATGTGTTGACTGCAATGCCTCCATCAAATTTCAAAAATCCGCAAGCGAGACATCTTCGCCATTTGTCTTGCTGATCATGATTCTGGAACATTTCTACAGCATCAACAATATCTTTGAAGTCATCAATCTTTGTATTTCGTTTATTTTTTAATGATGGCTGCGACAAAGCTTCTTGAATTCTCTTATATGTTGCCTGGTCTGCTTGAGATAGCAGTTTCCAATACTTTGGTTGCTGTTCACCAAACATTTCTGCAATAAATGAAATGATATCAAATTTTACAACTTTCCACCTCTCTCAAATTTTAAAATAACGTTCTGAATTCAAATTCAAAAATTGAATGAACTTTTTCTTGAGTGATGATCAAGATAATAAAATGATTGTTAAAGACACCAAAATTAAACCATGAATAGTATATAATATATCATTCATGATTATAAAAAACAAATATTTTCTTTTGAAAAACAAGACATCATTTTTTCCCCACCAAGTTACAATTTTTATCTCCTCATGATATACAGTGATTTCCCACATCCAATATAGTATTTTATATACTGCAAATAGACAAAAATGATGAATGATAATTCCGACAAAAATAATTTTACATGTCAAAAATCATAAGTATCAGGCTGAGTTGAATGTATTAAACAATGGGTAAAGTAGAGGTATAAAAGCCTATCATGGCTTGATGCTTTCATCATTTAAATCATATTATTGAATTCCTATTATTTAATATTTGAGAGTCGTCTTATAGGTAAATGTTTAAACATAAGTTTTTATGCTGATTAAATACTGCTATATGATACGAGGACTATAATAATTTTAAATTTTGGTATTTACAAGTGTTCTTTTTAGCAATAACATTATTTCCATTAGAACTAAATTAACAATAAAGAGCGTGTGAATATACTATGCATAAAAACTATACTCACGCTTGTAAAACGAAGAAAGTATAATTTTGCCAAAAATTCATCAAGCGGGACTCCCGCTTTTCAGCTCAATACAAATGGCTTCAAAAGGAACACTGTGCAAGGAACAAAGATAACAATTTATTAAAAAACTGACACTCGTTATGAAGAAAGGAGATTTAGTTGGATTCTTCAAGCTCGTCTGCAAAATCGGAGACGGTGGCTTCGGAGGTGTCTGGCTTTCACAGTCCACTGAGGACGACCAGTTTTACGCGATGAAATTAGAACCAACAAATTCACAACGTCAAACTCTTCGCTTTGAGGCACAAGTCCTTAAAAAGATGAAAGGAACGGATGTAACTCCACTGTTTAAGATCGATGGAAGTGACAGAGATAATTTTTACTGTGTTATGGAACTTTGCGGTGCGAATCTCTCGGAAATCGCACAGAATTTGCCAGAAAAGAAGTTCTCTCCGCAATATATCCCAAAAGTTGCACATGCAATGTTCAGTCTCGTTGAAGTTTTACACAAAAAAGGCTATATCCACCGCGATATCAAACCACAGAACTTCGTTGTTCGCATGAAAGGCAACAAGCCAATATGTCTCATCGATTTTGGCATTTCTCGCGTTTATTTGGATGCCAATGGCAATCATATCGAAGCAAGACACAGCGCTGCAGCAATGGGCTCAATGCTTTACGCATCGGCGAATTCAATGGATCGTCAAGATCTTTCAAGACGTGACGACTTAATATCACTCATCTACTCACTTTTAGATTTGGCAGGTGCAGAAATTCCATGGCGTGGAAAGACGTCAAACGCAGAAATCCTCTCATTGAAAAAATCAAATGCTTTATCTACTCTCGTTGCACCTCTCGGACAAGGATTTGTCGACATTGCCAATCACATTCAGGGACTTCAATACGCTGACACGCCGAATTACGACGCAATTCGTAAGACTCTCGAGTCAATGTTTGTAGAAACGCCGAAAGATCATCAATGGATGGAAACTCCTCCTGTCAAGAATATCGAACCAATTCCTGAGTTCACAAACGATCCAACAGGGTTTGCATTTAGTGTTTCTCCTTATTTAGAAGCGACAATCAAAATGAAGAAGTGTTATATATGCTAAAAATTATTATGTATCTTTCACTTTAAGCAAAGAATATATTTAATATAAACAAACAAATAAAACAAAATATTACTCCGTTCCTGTTTCGTTGTTGAAGGATTTTCTTGTAGGCCTGTTCTGGCTGTTTCTCGAAACACCTTTGACTCCTGAGAATGTTGTCTTTCTCCTCTTTGCACCGGAATTGACTGGGCGTTGATTCTTCTGCATAAGGGCGGCTTGTTGTGCAGCTCTTTCTGCAGCGAGTCTCTGCTTCTCTTCTTCTTTCTGTGCGATGTAGGCAGCAAGTGCAGCGGGAACGTTTTCCACGACATTAGCATGGATTGGCTTGATGTCAACGAAGTATCTCATTGAACTCTTTCCAATCAATTCCTGAAGACGCTCGATTTCAGCCTTTGCATTTTTCATTGCAAGAGCTAATGATAGTTGTTCGTTCTTCATAAATTCGACTGTGCGCTTGCTGTTTTCGAGATCTGTCTTTCTTCCAGCCAACTCTGTTGTGAGTTTCTCGTTGAGATTGGAAATCAAGACCATTGATGATTTCATCTCACTTCCAGCAGACTCCCAATGCTCAACATATGTCGAAACTTCGTTCCTTCCATTCTCGAATCTCTGTGTCGCATGCTCTGTGTATCTGACAGCCCATCTCCTGAAGAATGTCCTCTTATTCCTGAACTCTCGCATCAAGAGGTATCTCTTTTCCATGAAATCATTTGGCTGCCTTCTGACCTTATTTCTGACGACGCAGTGATGCCAGGCGATGAAAACTCTGTGCATCTGACCGTGGAGAATGGCGATATAAGTTTCGACCATGTGCGCGAGTCTGTTGCGTCTATCTGAAGCAGCAACATGGAACTGAATGAGGCATCTGCGCAAAAACTCTCTTTGACTCTTCTCCTTGAAAGCGATCATGTTCTTTCTCCTGACAACAATCAACCTCCACTTGCGGATGACAATCCTTTCGAGTGAACAGTCCTCCTTGTAAAGGAGGATGCGCTTGTTGATTGGGCAATGCCATTTAGCGTAGCCGCCGAAAACATTGATTCTACCAACAGACAATGAGTGCCACGCCTCAAAGAACGTCTTTTTCTTTCTTGTGACATAGAACTCTCTAGCGATGGCATTGCCACTCCTAGATTCGTTCTTGCACTGCTCGATGAAACGCTTCCACCATCTGAATGTCAATCCTTGCATGTGTGCTACATAATTCTGATGAGCAAAATCTATGATAACATTAATGCGTTGAACGGCAAGTTGTTCGAGAATTGTGAGCTTTTGATCACCTGGATTTTCCGCAAGTCGTTTCTGTGCTTCTGCAGCAATCCTCTGTTGAAGCTGACGCAATGCCTTTCTTGAATGCTTTGAAAATGATAAATCACACCATTTGCGAAGGAATTGCGCAACTTGACGCCTTGTCCACGAATCTTGGAGTTTAGGAATCTGTGCTTCGCGCTTTTGACCCTCCTCTGTTTCTTGCTCGGACCACTCGCGCCAGAACCTTAATGCATGGCGGTTACGAACTAGGAATCTGCGATTCATTAAAATCCTCAAGTGATCATCAGTTTTTTCATAGGAAAGCAAGAATCCGAGAAGCGATTCATGAATGGCAGCACAATCTCTGCGCATAGTGCGATGAATTGCATTCATAATTTTCTCATAATGAACTTCATTCTTGAATCTTCTGAAATTCGATTGAATTGTTAAAGCTTGGTCATCAAGAGAGTTCGAAGAATACTCGATTTCGCGCTGAATATCATAAATTCGACCGTGGATACGATTGAATGTTGACTCAATCGCAGTTGGAACTTGTAAAGCTTTTGCCATCGCATTTGCAACGAATGTTGTATCGTTTTCGATCTCTTTGAGATTAGACTCGAGATTCATAATATTTTTCTTGATCAACGACGCTTGGACAAAACGAATTGAATCTGAATTTTGTTGTTCTGTTGGAATTTTTGCTGAAACCCCCGGTTTAACAAAGGGAATCGTCTTTTTCGGCGGTTCCTTTTCCTTCTTTTTCGGGTATAATGTCTGAAGAGGAAGAAGGCGCGTGTTAACAGCCTTCATTTTCTGGTGTCTAACGTGTAATATTTACATGACAAAATGTTTTGTATTTCGACAAATTGAATAATTTACAATTCAAAATCGTCATGTAAAGTTATTTTTAAAATCTTTGGAGGCCTCCACCTTTCTAGAAAACCGACATTTGTAAAGTGTCAGATTGGCCATACTTAATGTAGTAAACAAACAGCTTTAAAAACCAGGAGAGATCAAGCATTAATAAATCAATGTCCTCTACAATCAACATATAATATAGCCACTCAATCAATTAATTCCATTCTCGGCACAGATCTTCAGCAATCAATTGCCTCAATTCTCAGAAAATATCTTCAGCAATCAATCAATTACCTCAATTCTCAGCAGATATATTCAGCAATCAATCTATTGCCTCAATTCTCAGCAGAGATCTTCATCAATGAATCACGTATCTCTGCTAGCTTTCAAATTGAACAAAAGTTAAGATCATTAGCCTATAATCCTAGTTCAATTATTCTAGGATTAGAAAAACTAAAAGAAACTATTAACATCTCTTATTTCATAAGCGATGTTATGATGAAGACTATTATTGATCTTCATTTACCAACTGATGTTGAGATACAAATCATGAAGAAAATTACCGAATTTCTTTCCACACATGCTCTAGATGAGGCAGTAGAAATGTGGGAGGAAAAAATGAAGTAAATTAAACCTACTTATCAATTGGAATAAATAATTTTACTTGTCAAATTTTTATTGTTTACATGCCATTTTCGACATGTAAACATATCACTTTTTCTGAAAAGGTAGATTACTCAAATCTTTGCAATACTTTATCTATATTGTAGGCCACCTAATTTAATAAATAAATCACTTAAAATTCTCTTTTCTTACCGCTTTATGACCATTTTCTAGAAAATCATTTTAGTGTCAAATAATATACATTACGGGACAAAAATTTATACTATAGTTGCTATTTAATATATATTATAGCCTAGGTGATGCTTTATTAAAGCCAGTAAAAATTAAGGTTTAACTGCTTATGTTGGTCGAATTTCGTGAAGGAGAATTATTTTTGTCAATTTGAAATTTACATGACAAATAACAGACTTGTGATATGAAAAATTCACAAAATTTTCAAAATCAATGGATTCTCCTTTTCTAGTTCTCATTCGTTCACTTTCATCGTCTGACAACGATTTGAGAAAGCAAGTTGAAGAGGAGTACTACAAGTACATAGAGACAAATGTTGTCGAAGTCTTTGAAAATTTCATTAATATATTAAATACGCCAAATTTAACGCAATATTGGAATAGCAGTATTGTACTTCTTGGAAGATGTCTTTCAACACAGAAAAATCAGATCAAAGGCGTATGCGGTGTAGATTTTGTTCAACATCTCACAGATTCAATGCTTCAAATACTTCAAAACCCATCATATAACGCACAGATTAAAGCAAATACGACAGAATGCTTGATCACTTTAGTCAAGATTAATTTTAATCCGCAAATATTTCAAATTCTTCAACAAATGGCTGCATCAGCAGATCTAGCAATTTTTACATCTGCTGTTGACTCAATTATTGGAATTATAAGTATCCAAAATGTTTCGACTGAATTAATTAACGAAATAGTCACAAGCACATTATCCACTCACTCTCAATCGCTTGATCAATCAGTTTTGATTCCTCTATCACGTTTTATTTTCAATATTTTCATTAAATTCAAATTTGATGTTTGCAAACTATTTTCTTCTGCTTTTATTCAAGTTTTACCATCACTGACATTAGAATACTTTACAAAATCTCTTTGTGTTCTTTCAAACTTCACGAATTTTATATCAGATTTCTTTGAAGAAAAATCACACGAATTAATAGAAATTATTATCGGAACATATCAAAATGCGACATTTCCACGTGGTCTTCGCGTTGTTTGTTTCCAGATTCTTGTCGAATATGGATTTTCTAGTTTTTCACCAGAACAATTCCAATCTGTTCTCCAAATTGTTACAGAGACCATTTCTCAAATAGAAGATGGCGTTGATATTGCAAGCGAAGATTATGAAGATGATACGCCAAGAACTGAAACAGAAATGTCATTATATCAATTCTTTTCAGGTGCTCAAAAAATTGAAGGATTTTCAGAAATTGTTTTTGGAATTGTCAGTGAATGTCTTCATTCAGAGTCATGGCAGTATGTTCGTGCAGGAATAGTTCTATTAAATGATGCATACAGATTCTTGTCAGATAATTATAATGAAACAATTTTAACAATGTTATCAGCTTTCGCAAATCCAGAAAATATGAATTTGCGTCGTCAAGTTTTCATTACTCTTGAAACAATGATGCACAATAAAGTTGCAGTTGTTACCAGTTATGGCCCTCAACTTTCGGCTATATTCAAAGAATCTATTGCTGCATATCCAAATGAAGAAGTTTTGAATGCTTATACAGTCTTCCTTAAACATTGTGATTCCTCTTTGGCCCCATTTGACATATTGTCAAGTTTCATGGAACTTGCTTCTGTTGAAGGAATCTCAGTCACGAGTTGCTTCAATTGCATTGCTATTTTACTTCCAAAATTGAGATCCGCCGAAATGATCACTGATGAGCAAACAACTGAAGTTATTGAATTTGCAAAACAGTTTATCAATGTTTCATCATCATTAACTGTTTATTCACTTTCAATACTTATTTCAGTCATTTCTCTGCTTGACAGCGAATTTATTGCACAAGTTCTTGATATGCTTACATCAGTTTCACTTGATGATCTCAGCTCATCAGATTTTATGATATTCAATGAAGCCATCAAAAATATATTTTTCAATGTTCAAGATCCAGAAGTTTTGTCACACATCTTTACTGCAACTTCTAGCGCTGCATTGTCAACCCTTAATGTAGCAAATTATCCACTTGATACAGATATTTCTAGTTTTGATGGCGTTGAAACATTTTATCCAAGACCTCAAAATAGCATTGTAGTAGTTCCATCAACTGAATTGGATAGATTTATTAGTTCACTCGAGACAGTCGCAGTTGCTGTAAACCTTTGTCCATCATTCCCTCTTGATCTCGCAGTTCAGATTGTGCAGAATGCAATGCGCTATCAGTTTGTTCCAATCATTGCTGAATCAGCTTGTGAAATTGCAACATTCATTGTACCACTTCTTTATTTAGCAGAACTTTATGATCAGATCAAAATGATAATTTCAGCTGTTGATCCTTTAATCATTGAAATCGAATGTCTTGCAACAGCTGCTGGATTCGTTCAAGATTTTGTTAATGGCCTTGCTGTGAAGGGTCTTTTTGCTGGTGAATTTATAGACTTTGTTCATCATTTCATTGAGCAATGCTGTTCGCGATTTTCTAATTCTCTCGATGAGCCATATATTGAAACATCTTTTGTTGAGATTGGAAAGCTCATGTCCGCATGCATTGAAAGCAGTGAACAATCAGCATCATACTTTAGCAGTGTCAGAGAACTGTATTTCCCTATTACAGAAGATGCAGATGAGAATCCACAGAGAGTTCTTATTGCTGGCTCAATATATGCTGCTGCTTCATTATTCAGAAATGCTCCTCCACAAGATTTCCTTGCTATGCTCAATGATTTTGCATTTTCAATATCAAATACTATTGTTTTAGCAGCAATTAGTTCGCTTGGAAGATATGTTGTTGCTGGGGTTTTGGGTGGAATTAATCCAGATGAAATCGCAAGCACCGCACAATCTGCTTTACAAGCAGTCGATAGTGCCGAAGCTGATGAAGTAGTTGAAGAGAAGGATCGTGAGAAAATAGAAGCATGGATCTCACTCCTTCTTGCTTTTGCCATTTCTCAAAACCAAGCTTTAAGAGAGAATGAGGAACTTGTTCAAGCGTTTTTGAGCACTGTTGATAAATCTGCTATCACAGGCAGCGAAGCTCCATTCATGCTGTTTATGAATATGTTCCAGCAGTATGGATTCAATCTTCCATGTGATGAATTTATCATTCTCACGGATGTGGCAAAATTTTATGATTGTCTAAGCGAAGATATTAACGAAGAGAAACAAAAGACAATTTTACAGCTTAGAGAATTACTCACAAATGATTCCAACTTTGAAACAGTTTTAGAGGCCATAGATAATCCTTTGTGTTATGATTCAGTCAAAGAAACTATTGGAATAATAATCAACTATAATGTTGCCGAATAGAAATAATAAACATAGAGTTTAATAATAATTAGATAGTTTCTGTCATATATATAACAATAATGATATAAGAATAGATCAATGATCTGTTTTCAATAGGAAAAAGAATAATGTCAGAATATCAAATTTACATGCCAAATATGAAAAAGGAAGTTCCTTTGTCACTTTTTATTATAAAAATGATTGATCAATATGTTGATCAGCAGAGTCAAGAAGAGAGACAGAACATTCTTAACAAAGCGGTACTTCTCGCGTGCCAGAAAATTGTACAGCATGAGGTTCACGACAAAGCGACAAGTTCTTATATTAATTCTGTTTCTTCGCTTGTTTCACAATTGTTAAATCAGATTGTTGCAAAGGATTTAGTTTCTTTTGCAAAGCACGCCGGTCGTAAAGAAATTACTGTCGATGATGTGATTTTATTATCCAGAAAAATGCCTAATACGTATCAACACCTGAAAGAATTCAAAGAGAAACAACTCGGGTTAGGTCCAAAACCAAAAAAATCGAAGAATATCAAAAAATTAATCTAATTCGCAAAATCAAAAATTAATTCGTATCAGTTAAATCATTAAAACACAATTGCTCGCACTGATTGAGGCATATCAATTCTAGGGATGAACGCACATCATTACAGTCCTTTATTAACGAATCTTTTTCCTCAAATTCAAAAGAGGGAGTCCAAAATATAGCAAAACTGGGCATACTATAGTCGATACATTGTTATGCACATAAGGGGCCAACTTTTAATAACACATAAGAGCTGTAAAAAATGAGATGTTCAAAATTCACAAGAAATATTTTTATGCAATAAGTTGAGAATTATAACATCATTATGCCTTTCGAATTTTAATAGCTTTTATCATTTCAAAGTGCCATAATCATACATATTAAATTGATTTTCAATATTGACATCAAAAATGACCAAAATATGAGTTGTAATCCCCGTTTGCATGCGCCAATACAGAATAGGAGGTGAATGCATGCCGAGATTTATTTGAATCCGCTGAACCTAAAAAAGTAAGCTTTACAAACAGAAAAAAGCAAAATGTGACGATTTTGAATGTTTTTTATGACAGTTTACAAACGTATTTGGTTTAAGTGATATATTTTGAGAAAATCGCTGTAGAAATAACGCACTAACAATGGTTTACAAATGTAGGATCAAAAACGTAAAAAGGTTCGAAATTTACAAACCTATAGATGTGCGCATTGGGTACTTTTTTGATGCGCGCGGATTTTGCTGATTTACAGATCGCAAAGCTCCTTGAAAACCCCAAATATTCATTCATTGCCCTGCAATATTTAGCTTCCCACCTGATTAAATTTTATAAACCCTAACTATTATCGTCCCTTATTTTTATACCAATTCCCCTTTTTTATCTACTTAAAAAGGCCAATGCGCACAACCATAACAAACCGTAATATACACGCAGAGAAAAGTGTATGGATAAACACTAAAAAATTTTCATTCCTAAGATTTATGTAAACATTTGAAAATAATTCAAAACATTAAAACCGCTTTGAATGTCAAAAAACAAAAATGCACACCACAGATCCGCCTGTCACCAGGCGATGCAAATGTGGCAACCTTGTGGTCAACGGGAACCACTTCTCTCGACTTTACAAGACAGGACTCAGCGAAACTATACAGAACGTTGTAGCGCATAATTCTGAGCCTTTGATTCAAATAAGGGCGATGGCAATCACTATCGATCTTCCCGACCAAATGGCCTTTCAGAAGCTTTCCGATATACAGTGTTCGATTCAGTGCTTGAAATGCAACGATTCATTGACAATGTATCTTGGCCGAGGAAACGCTTTCGCACAATTCAAAAGGCATGGTTCCACACCAATACCTGGATTCAGCTCTGCGTTCCCAGTACAGAAAAACCCATCAGTAAGCGCAATTCCAAGACCTTTTAGAGGATTGATCATGTTCAATGAGTCACGCGAAGACACATATGCACAAAACGATGATGACGAAGGAGATGCAATTTCACCAGTTCCACAAGCAGAATTAATGCAAGAGGAAGATGATGACTTTGATATCATGTTTTCTAACACAAAAGAGCCGGTTGTTGGTTCTTACACCGAATCTTCAATGGCTATGACATTCATTTAATATCACAAATATGAAAAATACGCAAAAAAGCTTGTTAAAATTAAAATAATACGATGTTTATTAAGAAAATGACGATATTTATGGATATCAATTATATACAACTCTAACCATGTATAACCTTTCTTTCTTTTTAATAAAATATTTATATTTTTTTTTTAATGCATTATTTTTAATTGTTAATGATGGGCTATCCTTGCAACATTAGCTTAATTGTGACCACTGTATCATGGTCCGTAGGCTTGTTTCATCAGAGATTTACGATATTTTTATCAATCATATTATTTGCATGATTGGAGTCTGATCGCTCAAAATTATGATAAATCGCCCTATGTAAACTTATTTTGTAGCTATATCATCGTTGATCAAAATATTGTTGAAAAAAATGAAAAATTAACGATAATTCGTTTTATTAGTTAATAAATATAGTGTGCACAATCATAAAGATGATGACATATCCTTTATAATCATTGAATAGCATATTTTTGGCAAAAAATTTTCATTAATATTAATCAATTATAAACAATTTATTAAAACATATACATTATATATCCGATTCGAATTCCTGAAGAGAGCAATCTTCGATTGGCGCTGGTTTAACTGGAGAGTCATCGAATGAACTTTCGAAATATGAGAATGGTGTTGAACCTTCAACACCACTTGTTACGTTCTCTCCATTCTTGTCTCTTAGTAGTGGAATATTGTGTAACTTGTGATCAAAACCAACGCTTTTTACCGATTTAACTTCTTCATATATTTTCTTTTCCTCTGGATTTTGCATTTCAAATGCATCATCATTCTTTTCTTCTTGTTGTTCGTTAACAGCTACGTAGTCGTTGGGCTGCTCGGGGGCATCAATATTGAATGGATCATCGTCATTGTTTTCATTTTCTTCTTTTAATTCTTGTTGATTTTCTTCATTTTGAGTTTCATCATTTTGTTTCTCTTCTTTGTGATCATTTTCATCATTATCTTCGTTTTGAGTTTCTTCTTCATTTTCGCTGCTATCTTTGTTTTATTGGTTTTCTTCTTCAGCATTTTCTGGTTTTAGTGCTTCTTCCATTTCCTTATTCTCATCTCCTTTGATGTCTTTTTCTGTTTCGTGTGTTGGCTGCTCTGATTATGTTTTTTCTTCACCATCTTGTTTACTAACTTCAACTTGTTTAATTTCAGGAGGTGGTGCTGTGAGTGTATTCTTTAGGATACTTCCGATTGTTGGTTGATATTTCCTCAGCTCAAATGGATCCGGTTCTCTGTTGTTCGATACCTGAAGCTCGAAATTCTTGTTTGGATCTTCATCGGAATCTTCTTTGAGAATCTCAGAAAGATCAAATTCTTTAAGATTTGGATTTGGAGCATCAATAACAGCATCAGAAGTACAGTTTGTATTGAGGGACATTAGTTCTGATGAAGTTGATGGCGCTGGGACTGTGTTGAAATTGAATTGAACAGAGCCTGTTGTCATTAAAGCTTGTTCTAATTCTTTAAATTTCTCATCTTTTTCAACCTCTGGCAAAACACTTTCCTTTTGTTTCTCCTCTCGTTCTGAATTGGCATCAACTTCTTATTTCGATTCTTCAGCCTTTTCTTCAGTTTCTTGTTTATTTTCTTCATTGTTTGTCTCATTTGGTTGAATTTCTCTTTCCTCAGCATCAGGTTTATTATCATCTTCTGGAGTTGTTGTTAATGCTCTCTGCAATAAGCCACCAAGACTTAATGTATTGCTTGGCTTTTCTTCATTGTTTTCCTGCTTTTCTGGTTCACTTTTTTTTCGGGTTCATCTTCTTTCTTTTGTTCTTCATTCTCGTTATCATGTTGTTCGCCTTCTTGTTTATCTTCAGTTGTTTCTGGTGCTAAAGCATCTTTAATAATATTTCCGAGTCCAAGTTTTGATTTTTCTTCTTCATTATTTGATTCGACGTCATCTTCAAGATTTTCTTCCTTTTTAGGCTCTTCTACTTGTTTTTCTTCTTCCTTGGGTTCTTCTTCAGGTTTAGCGTCAAGTGCATCTATAAAGTCTTCTTTGATCGTCTCTTCTTTTGGTTGTTCATCTTTTTCAGATTCGGCAACGAAATTGTTTTCATCCACATTTTCTTCATTTTGTTCAGCCTTTGGTTGTTCTTCATTTTCCTTCTTTTCTGATTCTATTTTTTCATCGTTGTGGTCTGAATCTTGCTTCTTTTCAGATGAATCGTGATTTGATGCTTCATTTGTGATTTCTTTTTCTTCTGATTTCTCGCTGTGGTTTGAATCATTGTTTTCGAGTTCATTTTCGTATGAGTCAGACTTCTTATCTTCTGATTCGTGCTCATCTGCTGATGATTTCGCATTTTCGTACTCTGATTCCGAGTTAACTTTTTCATTCGCTGATTTATGTTCTTCTTCTTTATTCTCTTCAGATTTATGCTCTTCCTCTTCTTTGTTTTCATCTGATTTGTGTTCGAGATCTTTTTCTTCAACAAACGCATCAGAATGTTGATCGCTTTCGTCTTTTTCATCTTCCTTTTCAGGGTTTTCTTCTTTGTTAAAATTCTCTTTTTCTTCTTTTTCTGAATGTTCACTTTGAGATTTCTTCTTCCTTTTACTGCTTGAAGACGATGATGAAGAAGAGGATGAACTACTTGAAGATTTTTTATCTGATTCGAATGTATCTTTCTTATCTTCCTCTTCTTTCTCCTCATGTTGACTTGATAATTGTTTCTCTTCTTTTTGACTTATTTCAGATGATTCCTTCTTTGTTTCATTTTCTGATGCATTCATTTCTCTTTCTGATGCTTTCTTTTCTTTATCTTCTTTTTCAAACTCATCACTAAACCTTTCTTCTTCCTCTTTATTAGATTCATGACTATTTTCAGACTTTTGTTTATGATCTGATTCAAGATTCTTTTCTGATTCTTTTTCACTTTGTTTTTCAGACTTTTGCTTATCTTCTGATTCATGTTTCTTTTCAGATTCTTTTTCGCTTAGTTTAGAAGATTCTTTCTTATCACTTATTTTGGAAGATTCCTTCTTCTGACTTATCTTTGATGATTCTTTTTCGCTGTGTTTTGATTTTTCTGATGAAAATTCATATTCAATAATTTTCGATGATTCCTTCTTATCTGATAATTTCGATACATCTTTGTTACTGATCTTTGATGATTCTTTCTTTTCTGATAACTTTGATGACTCTTTTTCTTGTTGTTTATCATTTTGTGAATTTGTTTTATTTTCTTCTTGCGTCGGTTCGAAATCTCTTTCTTTTTGCTGTTCTGATGGAGAAAATGCACGTTGTAATGTGGATGCAATCGCATTGTGGATTGAAGCTAGTTTTTCGTTATTCTCTTTGTTTTCGTCAAATGAATTTTGACTCTTTTCTGTTGGTTTTTCATTGAATGTTTCACTCGGCATCGAATCTAATTTTGCGATCTCAGCTGAAGTTAAAATCTTGCTTGAGTTCTTTCTCTTCAAAGATTTCATGCTTGAATTGTCAGACCTGTGTGAAGCCTGTGTTCTCAGTGTTATATCAGATTTATTGAGTTCCTCGAAACTGTCGGAAAATGAATCCTTTTCTTCAACAACTTTTTTAGACTCTATTGGAGCAAGTTTAGATATCAAGAGATCCTTTGGTTTAGGAGCCTCTTTTTGTTGTATTTGAGCTTTATTATATGATTCATGATCAGATTCTGAACTAGCAAAGTCATCAAACGAATTTTCTTTTTCTGGTTCTTTGTTTTCTTGATTATCAATTTTATCTTTGATGATATTGGATAATGGCAGTGGCTGAGGATCAGTGTTTTCAAATGACCTTTCCTGAGAAGAGTGTGCAATTGGAGAAACAATATTTTCAATTTTAAGAGAAGTTGATTTTGTTGGACTCAATAATTCTGGATTTGGTTTTTCATTTATTTCATTAATCTGTCCAGTAAACATGAATGTTGGTTTTTCTTTGAGAATACTGCTGAAATTGCTATCCTCTATATCATTTATAGATGTCTTAACTTTCTCTCCAAATATATTTTCTTTGTTAATCGAATCTGCAACAGCCTGAGCTTTACCGCGCTCCTTGAAACCCATAAACACGTAATATTTTCCATCGACTTTCTCAGGAACGAGGCTTGAAGCATCTGGATATTTGGCTTTGAGTGGATCTATTATTTTTGTTTTTGAAGGTCGTTTTGATAATGGTCCAATGCATAATTTCTTGTTTTCTTTGATAAAGCTGTCCATTATTGTTGATTGTTGTTGTATTAATTTTTCTAGTGCTTGAGTTCTCTTTTCGAGTTCTTCTTGTTTTTGGACAAGCCTTGCTTGCAAATCTATTTCCATTAATTCTGTTTCTCTCGTTCTCAGTGTGCTTTGGCAATCTGTAAGTTTCCTTGTTAAATTATCAACATCTTCATCAGTTTCAGCACCGAGAATGAAACTATCAATTACTTCATCATCAACAGGAAAGCTCTTCTCAGAGAGTACCTGTGCTATGACTTTGAAGTGTCTGTGACGTTTTACTTCGAGATTAATTCGGTTTCTTAAATCAACGATTGTTTTCGCTTGATCATCGAGATCTTTGTATATTTGCTGCCCATTGAGTTCTTTTATCCTCTTTTCGATCGCTTTTAGCCTTTTTTCGTTATCTTCGCAAACTTTTTCCTCGTTTCTTTTGATATTGCACTGTTTTCCAACATCTTTACGCAAAATTTCCATGCTGGAGTCAGAAAACATGCTTTTATACGTTGAAATTTTCGATTGTAACAAATTCGATTCATTTTTCAATCTCGTTATTTCCTCATTTTTAGATTTTTGGGCTGATCTCAGCTCAGCATCGTTAGTTTCGTACTGTTTCATTGCATTTAAGCCATATGTTTCCTTATAATATGTCGATAATCTCTGTTCTGTCCACCTAAGATGCTCCTGGAGCAAATCTATTTCACTTTTCAACGCGAATATCTCGAAATCCAGTTTGTCCGCTTGTTCTTTTGTAACTATTTCCACGTTTACTGATTTTTGTAAAACAGAATTAGATTTTGTCGACGAATCCAGGCTTTCTAACGCTGAATGCTGTGTCTGGTTTCGCGGTCTGCTCAATGCCGACGTATTTCGAAGAGGCCATTCTCGAGGAAAAAGTCGATAAGAAGTGCTCATTCTTCTGTTATAACAAAAATGAAATTGATGTGATAAATGGGCTTTATACTTTGTTCTCATCATGTTTGTTAATCTAAATTCTCTTTACATCACCAATTTATGAATAATTTTTGATTATCATCGAAAAATTTCATAGTTGGCCTTCGCATGACTATAATTTCACTTTTTGCAATATATTATAGATGAAATAATCAATTTTGAAAATTTGACATTTTTACTTTACGTGATAATTTTTAATTGTCATAAAAGATTATTTTCTGGATAATGGATGGATGTGTATTTAAATTCACATACAATAGAAGCTTCGATTACTAACAGCAGAGATGGTGGTGTTTATCATGTTTATGTTCGTCAAGCAGTTTCCACCTGTGGATTAACAGACTTCCCACAATGCCCACCACCAATGCTTGATCAATTCCAAAGACATTCTACTTTACCGAAAGATCTGATGCAGCAAAATTTGATGGATTTAGGCTTCAACTGATTTATGACTTTCTTGAATGGGAGCTTTGCAGAGTTTCAAAATGATATAAACTCATCCTATAATATATTTAATAATTAAACAGAAACCTTTTAAACCTGAATATTAGGTATGAGAAAGCAGAATCACAATTACACAAACAATACATGAAGTTCAACCTAAAACAATAATAAAAGTTTTGGCATTTGCCGATCAATTATTTCGAATTTGTCAAGTAATTATGTTGTTGCTATTTTTAGCGCAACCGAAATGCATCCAGTTCAGGAATTTTATTGGAATTGATACGACATCCTATCTCATGTAGGCGCAAGTAAATCTTGAAACGAATAACGCTTATGCCCTAAGAATGGCAGATTGCTTGTGCCTTTATGATTGGAGTGGATATGATTTATCTCTATGTGCTAATGAAATTTCAGCACAATTTAGAATATATATTCACGGTCTTCAAGCATATCTAAATTTAGCCAAGCACTATGCTTCTGCCAAAATGGCATTCCATACAATTTCTATGAATCTCTAGTATTTGAAATCAAGGACACCATTACTTGCATCAACAGTTAAAAAGTGACTAGAAATAATGGTGTTTATAATGCTTGCGCTCGTCAAGTTTATGCCACATGCACATTATGTTTCCCACTTCTTTGTCCTCCAGATCAGTTTAACCGTTTTAGATTCCTATATTCTGAGATTGGAAGGAATTAGAATACCGACTATATATATGATCTTCTTGAACGGAAACTTCGTTATCAGTTGGAGAATTTCAAAATGTTTTAAATAATATTCTTCATTATGCTCAGAATATGATTAAAAAGAAAAGTTTTTTTTTCATAAAAATGTGATTATTGATTTAACCCTGTTTAATATGAAAATGTAAGTATCATATCACTAGAGGGTCGGAAGAATAAACTTTTGTCTACCTAGATT
Organism: Trichomonas tenax; assembly: GCA_023091735.1. Lineage (NCBI taxonomy): Eukaryota > Parabasalia > Trichomonadida > Trichomonadidae > Trichomonas > Trichomonas tenax. The sequence goes on from JALKBU010000377.1 coordinate 24,542, forward strand.
CACCTTCAATATCCGCATTAATCACAATGAGCGATCACAAGTTTATATCAAAAATTATTTAGAGAATAGCGGCATCAATAAAAATCAAGATTACAATGATATCTATTATATATGTGGTTTCATGAATAAAAATCACATTTTTATATTGGCGCAAAGGAAATAAGAGTCGAAAAATTGAATGGTGGCAAAAATGGTGTCATTTGACACATTTAAATGCTATTGTTCTATTTCACATTCTCAAAGTCAATAGAATTCAATGATGCACTTGGGCTTGATGGTCTAGTCCAACGTTGGACTAGACTAGTTTCCGGAAATAGTTATTTGCTAAGATTGTGGCAATGCTTGTGTCTCATGGCTATTAATCTAGAATGTCAAACGAAGTCTTATGATTGAAGTTGAAGTAATTTACTTTTATGTGCGAATGATATTTCGTCTCAATTTGCAATAGATTCACAGAGAATTCAGGCTTATTTCAATTTGGCCAAGTTCACATCATCTTCTAGAAGAGCATTCCACACATTCACAATGAATTGGCCTGGATTTAACACAAGAAGACCTGTTCTTGCTTCAATAGTAATAAAAGTTACGAAAAATGATGGTGTTTATCATGTTTGTGTACAGCAAATATATTCTCCAAGTGGATTGACTGCCTTCGCACAATGTCCACCACCAATGCTTGATCAATTCCAAAGACATTCAACTTTACAGAAAGACCTTGATGCAGCAAGATTTGAAGGAGGTCAACTTATGCTGATTTATCGGCTTCTCGAATGGAAACTTCATGATCAGTTACAGAATTTCAAAATGGAATAAACACCTATTATTAAAGAGTCCTTTTTAATTTTTTCATTCCTATGCTATTGAACATATTTATTCACCCGATTTGATTTCAAATATACTATTGAAAGTGTGATTCTATGTAAAGGCATCGCTAGGCCATTTCTGATTATTGAGTGCGTAAAGGTCAACATCAATTATTCTCATTGCAATACTGAAGTTAATAGGAGAACCGGTTCCTATATGATTATTTCCAGTAAAGCTGTCATATTGAAGTCCCAAAATCTTAGCTGCTGCGCAAAACATTGAAATTGACCATTATACGAAAACTGATATAGCACTGATAACAAAGCTGTCATCTGCCACGAAGATGCACTTGATAATGTTGGAGACATCTGGTGCGAAAATGAACTTTATCTTCCAAACTTTAGCTGTTTCCTTGATAGTTCTCATATTGTCTTTTATGTATACCCATTATATTTTTCTTTAGCTCAACTTCATCTAAATTGCGTATTTGTTGAGCTTTTCCTTTAGGTCTATTCATGAAACAAAATTTCATTGCTTCGATTTTCACCAATCATATTTCAGGTGGAATATCTCTTTCAATTTCAGGGTTGAAATGTCATAAGTGTTCATTCCAATCATTGGATTTATAATGGTTATAATTTTGCCTGCTACCCATTCAATATGATGGATATTCACGATGTGGTGCTTTAGAATTTCAAAAGATTCTATTAGCACTGAAGTGGGAAAAATTGAGTATAAAACTGTTCTTTCGTATAGATTCCGGAATCATGATTAATGGCTGGAAGTAGTCTTCAATGCATTGTTCAAAGTTGAATCTGCACCAATCATATCCAACAACAAATAATTCCGGAAAATGTATTGTAACTGATCCATTGATAAAAGTTTTGCTTAATCTTAAAAATACAGAATGTTCAACACAACATAGTTAAAAATAAAACTCGATGATTTCATAAGTTCTCTAAAATATAGTTCCCAATTGTAGTGCTTAAATGAAATGGAAAGCTTATTTTTCAAGTTTTTATGATTTGAGATAAAAAACAATTATCGAGGAAAAATATGATCAACAACTCAATTTGCTGAACTTCTGTTCATCATCTTCCATGGACACATATCATCAATGCTTCATATACTAACATATTTTCTCTGTTTTGATAGATAATATCTATTCCCATATTGAGATCCATATGCAAAATGTTTTTGAAAAATATTAACTTAAAATACATTGCTGATATAACAAGAATATAAAACACTAATAATTGATTTATTTTATGTTCAAAAATATTGAGAAATGAATATAAAAATATAAATTTTATATAAATAATTAATAGATTAAGAAAATAAATTTAAAAGATTAAGGTAAAACTAAAACTAAAAAATATCGAACAACAACATAAATGGAACATAAATGATATAAGAATAAACGTGACAATTTAATTTGAAAGAAAAATGGATGGAAATTTCTTCACTGTCTGTCTGAGGGAATGCATCCGTATTAAACCGCCGCCCGAGGTTCTCCTTCATTTCCTCCACGCGTTGGAGTGCGATGCCGAAGAGGTTGAGCTTGACGAAAAACAACTTTTCACTTCGATGTCATACTTACACACACTTTTCATGCAGTATACGTTCTCCATTCGCGCCGCCATCCTCAGGATATGCTGCTCATTGGAAATCAGATCCGAAAACTCAATTTTCGAAAAATTTTTCATTGATCAATTAGTTTCTATCAGCTTGAAGACACCACTTCCAGAGCCGGTCCCGAAGCTCGATGAAGAAAGAGTCGGCGCATTTCGAAACTTACTCGTTCAGCTCAAAGGACGTCAAACAGTTTCCGACACACTCGCAAGGGCTTTGATTCATGGCTATATGATGCCAAATACGACATACACATCGTTGATGTTTGCTTATATGCTCGAAGTTTTGGTTGTTAACCCAGAAGTTTCATGCAAATCTGAAATTCTTCAAATTCTCATTGATAAATTCATAGAAAATCCGGAATCTAACTTGTTTAATTACATTTCGTATTGCCTCGAAAATGTTTACTTCCCATTCGCTGAAAAACATCGTCTTTCAAAAGTTATTTCGCCAATTGTTTCAACTGATGAAACAAAGCCAGAAGACATCAAGAAATCTACGACAGCGATCACTATGCTCATGAGGTCATGGGCTGGATTGCTCGGCTTCGTTATTCCTTCAAAAGTTTTCCAAGATCTTGTTTTATGCATGCCACACACATCTGAAGCACTTTCATTGATACTTTGTGACATAATCGAGCCATGGCATCCACATCCAACAGTTAGGACAGCATATACTGGATTCCTTCTTCATTATCTCCGTATAACCGGACTTATGGACATTATCAAGAAGAAACTCCCGAATACAGATCAAGCAATCCATATTTTGGAGCCATACGATTCTATTGAGTCTCCATTCCAAAATCAAATCGAAGTTACTGAAGCATCAATGAATACAATCGAAATTTTCAGGTCAACAATGAAGCCAGTTACAAATAATCGTATTAACATCGATTGCCCATCTTTGTTGAATGATTCATTGCAATGGGACTGGAATGCGATCTACAATTACTTAACAGTCGTTCTAGCAAACAATCCTAAGGAGGCTTATGGCCCAGCTCAGCTTCAGTTTTACAATGCTTTAATTTTATACTTCAGCGGTCCATTCCTTACTGTTGAATCAAACAGAACACACGACATCTCTGATAGCTTGTTTGCTCTTATTAAGCTTCTCCTTGACTACGATTGGGGCGCTAACCTTCTTGAATCATCCATCATTCTCAAGAATGCTTTGACATTGTCTGTTCACTCACTTAGAAAGCACGACTCTCCACGTAACGACAGCCCTGCCTGGTCCCACTTCAAATGCGTTTGCACAATGATGAAGAGATCGGAGGGTATCAACATCCTCAATCATTGGGATATTCAGCCAGCTTTGATCAATCTCTCAAGTGCTATCACAAACCTTCCATGCGCTATACTTGCTATGTCAATGCTCGAGCTCTATCCAGAATTTGAGTTTGCATCACCTGTATTCATGAAGTTCCTTCTCAGCCCGAAGGTTGATATCTCTAACATTGCCATACAGTCACTCAGTGAAAAGAAGCATCTACAGAACTATTTCGAGACAGCATTCAAGGAACTTATTGTTCCTTACATCAAACAATTAGTTTCATTCTCGCCAGCAGAAATCCAAGCAAGAATGCCAAACATATTGCAGCTATTCTTCCAGGTTGTCATTCAGACACCAGAAGCTCCAGAATATATCGGACAAGATAACGAATTACAAGCAATTTTGTTCAAGTATGGACCAATTGGATATTCTTACATCTTCTCTGCACCATCAAGTCTTGCACACTGCGACATCAACCAGATCATCGAGTGGTGGATGTCAGCAGGCAATGCATTGTACGTTGATGCATTCGACAAGGCTGTTGAGCTTTCATTCACCAAGAAGGCAAAGGATGCTTCAAACATGTTTCCTGGTTTGGTTCCACTCGACAACAATTCAATTGTTCGTCCACCACACTTATTTGGTGTCCTTGCCAAGAATCAAGAAGGCCTTAAGCTTGTTTATCCGCTTATCCCACGCCTCCTTGAAATGGTCAACGGTGATGACATCCAGACTGCAAGACATGGAATGTTTGCATTGGCTCATATTGCTAGTTCTCCACTGGCAGCTCAATATGTCTCTGCCCATGATATTTACAACGTTTTGTTAAAGTGCGCTCTTGATTCCGACTCAATGGTTCTTCGTGGCACATTACTTAACTGCTTCTCTATCATCGACGAGAGTCAGATGTTCTATAGCTTCCTCGAATCAAACGGCTGGGAATTAGCAAAGTTTGGCGGTTATATCATCAGTGCACCAGTTGATTATGATAACTTTACAAAGCGTGATTGCGAAGAAATTGAGGCTAAAGGTGACTTAGAACTTCCTCAGAGATATGAAGCCATCTGCAAAGCAGTTATTGGACTGTTATCACCGCTTCAAGCAACTGCATGCAAAGCTGAGATTTCTAAAAACAAAGATCTCGTTCGCACACCAACATTCGCAACATTTGTTCATAAGGCAATTGGTAGATACAACTTCACAGATGATGTCAGGCGTTCTCTTGAAGGACTTGTCGAAGGCGTTGCTCTTATGCAGCCGTTCGATTATCTCTCTAACGAAAAATTACAGAGTGAAGCAAGAGCGAGAATTGCCATTATCGCAAAGAGAGGAATGAACGAGGCCGAAGGCTTAAGGAAGTTTCCAATTACCACAGACATGACACCAAGAGATATGTCTATCATTTATGGTGCTCAAGGATGTGCTGAATGGTTCATCGATGACCAAAAGTTCACATTCATTACGGATTTGAAATCAAGAGATGCACTTTATGCTCTTGATTATGATCAGATTGAGAGAATCAGAAAGAGAATTATTGAACAGTAATTCTTTTTATTTTAGTTTATGTATTTTTAATTAAATTTATTTACTTCGTTTTTCAACTTTATCTATATATCAATATAATTACAGCTCTTAATATCTTATGTTTTATATGTTAAGGTTGATATCTGACAAAATAACAATTATTTTATTTTTTTGTGTCCAAAATGAACAAGATGAATAGGTTTACTTTAAGTGGCAGTGGAAAGAGATGCTGACCAATTATAACATAACATTAGCAAAAATAATTTAATATTTAAATATAACAAACAGATTACAAGTATTATACGATCCTATATACATCAGTAACTATTCCTTTGACGGTGTATTCTGTGATACTTCGATAATTGTGTTTCTTAATCCTTCAAGCATCTGCGCGTATTGCTGAAGCTCCGGTGTAAGTGGAATTGCTGTGGTAAGTTCGAGCAGAGGTAATTTTGTTGTCTTTCTGCTTGGATCTTTGATGGTTGTCGTTTGGTTTTTTGCTTCTTTGACAACGAGTCTGTTTCCTTCAAAATTGGCACCGTTTAAGTCTTCAATGGCATCGAGGCCAGCGGATTTTTTCTGGAATGTGATGAAAACGATTCCTTTAGAATCACCTTTTTCATCTTTGTACAAAAATGTGTTAAGAATGTCACCATACCTAGAGAAGTACTTCGTGATCGCTGCTTCATCCATATCTCGCGGCAAATTCGCGACATAGATCTTTAATGGCGTCGACATTGATTGATAAATACATCACAAATCAGGGTCATGAATATTTAATAAGGGGATTCATTATTTCCCCGTTTTAAAATTTCCGAACCCTATTTTATTTCATAGTTATAATCTTCAAACTCAATCATCATTTATATTCGATAATTCTCTTATTGCTAAAAAAGTTCTCATTCAGTATTATTTGCCATATTCATATAGTGCAAATTGCAACAAACTATATATTCATTGTAAACTCATATGAATATAGTTTGATATTGTTTTACATTGTATTATATTCAGCTCTTGCCTATAAAAATCTATCATTAGAATGTCTATTACATGATTAAATCTTCGATACTCAAATTCATTTGCAAATAAATTTATGAACTTATATCTAATTCAATATGCGAATAATAAGTGATATATAAATTGTCTATGATCTCATTCATTTGCGCTTTTTTGTGCAAAGATATTTGTTTTGACTATTTCACTTTACAATTGTTTTTGACAGCATAAATCTGACTTTACAAAAAAATATTCTGCCACTAAAATGAATAGAACAAAAATCGTTTTCATTGGAGCAGATGCTTCAGTCTTTCATATATTTAACACCGTCTACAGAAATGATGACAGATTCGAAATCTTGTTCTTCATTAATCCATTGATTAATGGAGTTTTCAATCAGAATACAAAATATCCGCCACATTTAGCAGGACCAATATATCCAAACGGTATTCCTATTCTCAATATTATCAAATTTCAGTCATATTTGACGAACTACAAAGTCGAAAAATGTATTTTCTCACATCAACTTGTTTCTTCGGGATCTTACCTCAATTTTGCCTCACAATGTCTCGCTGCTGGATGTCAAGTTATTTCACATAACTTAGATCTCACAAGACTCACTCCACCAAAACCTTTAGTTTCATATTTCTCAGATTCACAGTTCGATTATGAAATTCTCAAGAAAATTATTGACACATATACAAAGAATATGAAGTTAATGCCAATTGTGGCGTTTTTCGGTCCTTTAAGTGGGCTTTCTGGAGAACCATTCAAACGCTTCAATGACGCAGGAAACTTCGTTAGGAGTAAGCTCATATTGGATGATCACACGCGTTCATTATGTGAAAACATTCTTCAGAGTGGAATTCCGATTGTTTTCCTTTATGATTTCGATAAATTCTGCCAAACTGCTGTTAGAGATAATAGCTTCGATATGATCATCCATGTTGGTCTCAATTCTCTTCCATGCTTCTTCAAATCTCACTTGCAAATTTATTCATGCGATGAATTCACTTTCCCTGATGATATTTCACACCACAGCTCTTCTATCATCGCAGAGCAAAGTGACCTTATTATTTATGCATATCTCACAACATCCGAAAATATTAAGAAATTCAAGCATAAAACAGATACGCGCAAATTCCAATCCGTTCAGATTCATTTCTCTCTTCCATCCTCAATACCACAAACAGAGAAACCAGCAGTATTAATTGATGATCCATATCCAACAAGAACATGCACTGCAGTTAGTTCTATTTCTCAATACATTGCACAACATTTGAACAAGAAGTGCATCCAGCCACCAAAGACAACTGATCCTAATATGATCGGATCAATATACTTTGAGCCAACAGAGAAGGAATGGCCCGCTTTAATATTGCCAGAATCGATGGATACAGGCGCTACTACTCAATTCGTGGAAGTAATGAACAAGATTGATGCTGATATTGTTATTTCTAGTGCATTACACCCTCCGCCACAAAAAGCTCTTGATGGAAAGACTCTTGTACAGGCAAAGTTCACTTCTGATACATCAGAAATTAGTGAAGAACTTCTCGAACTTCCTGCGAGTGCTTTCATCAAACAAAGATTCTAATCTTTATTATTTTTCGTTTGTTTTATTTCTTTATCTTCTACGCATTTTAAATCTTATAAATATTCATCAGTAATTAATTAATTAACGTCCATATCTTTATAGATGTGTTTTAATTACAAGTCTCAGAGATTGGTTAAACAATCACTATTTGATTGATAACAAAAACTGAAGAAGCAAATACAAATGAATTTCTTGTAATAGATAAATGAGCAATGTCAACAATACTTTATAAAAATGCTTCAGAAGGTACTTTCACCAATTTTCATCAAATGAATAAAAATAGTTTGAAAAGTGCTGAAATCAGTTCATAAACACAATAAAAAGGAAAAATATGTAAATCCGATAGCGTTTAACTGTTAGGACATGTGGTTTTCATCCACAGGGCCGAGGTTCGACTCCCCGTATCGGAAAACTTTTTGATTTTTTAAATAACCTTATTGAAATTTCCGCTAATTTTTTTTTCGTTCTGGTAATTTCTGTAAAAAACGAAATTCTTAAAGTATTTATCCAACAAAAATTTGAAATTTAGCTACACTGTTCTATAAGTATCTATGGTTCAACTCACAAGAAAATCTGATGAACAGAAAGAAGGGAAAGAGAGATTTTGAAAAAATTACCAGAAGAAAAATTTTACTGAAATAAGGTTATATTTAAGGCGGTCGAAAAGTGAAACTGGGAACTTCACTTCAATGGATTACAAAGATGAAAGCGTGAATCGAAACAGAGTCAGCGCGGACTCTGAAGTAGACTTTGATATCATCTTCAGCAACATCTATTCTACCAGCGAAGCGTATCAAATCAAAGGATGGGCAAGTCTTGAGAAATTAGCAAAATACAGACCTCATATTTTTAAAGATTTTGGCTTGCTTAAGAAATTGGTTCGAGTCCTACAGCAGGATCCTTATAATTTTGTTCATCATGAAGATAGAGCTACAAGGCACGACAGATTTTTCGATATTTTAGGGACATTGATTGATACAAAGCGCGATGATGTCTTAATTGCTGTATTTATTGAATGTGATGATGTTACAAACGCTATTTTCGACGATTTAGCAAAAAATCCACCACCACAAGTTGTTGCTTCGATCTATCAGATGATTAAAAAGCTATGTGCTCGTGATATAAGATTTGCAAGGAATTTCCCAGAGGGATTTGATGCGAAAACGTTAAATTATTTTGAACAAGCAAAACTGTGTGAAGTTCAAGTTGAAAAAGAATGTCTCATTAAAGCAATACTTCAATTAATGCCATTTATGATTCAATATTACACGAATTCTCAAAGAACAGATTTTAATTTTATGCATGAAATACTCCACTACATATTATATCCTCCAGTGGAAGAGAGAAAGGGTTCTGAAGATTCGAAACTCCCTGAAAATATGAGGGTTGTAAGATTTACTGCAGAAATGCAACGAGAAGCAGTTCACTGCATTGCAGAAATTTTATATGACAGTACTCCAGCTGCCAAAAGCCTTGTTAGTCCAGAATATATTAGCAAGATAATCGAATTTGCGTCATCATCGGTAGAAATCCTACAAGCTTCATCATTGATTTGTCTCCAGAACTATGCAGCTATGGATGATGAAGTTGCAAATATGGTATCTGAATTAAAGGTTTACTGGATTGATTACACGCAATTGAAAAGTGATTCCGCTAAGAAATATTACATCGAAATGATGAAGAATCTTGCTTTAGCTGATTCAAATGTTATTGATAAATATCTGAGCAGTCCATGGTTCCAGTATATAATTCAAACTGATTTTCACAGTGAATCAATTTTCTATCGCACTGGTGTTGCTACAATATTTGCTAGATTACTTGCCATGAATTTAGAACTTACAAAACAGTTAATTTCTCAACATCCTATTATGCTTGAATTAGTTATAGAACAAATTGACTCAATTTCTCAACCAGATGTTTATTCTATTATTCGAATGGCAGAGTTTATCCTTAACATTTTAAGCATTGATACAAATTGGAAAATGGAATTGTTTGTTACTGCAATGCTACATAACCAGGACTTCATTGATTATTTGGATGATATCGATTCTCATACAAATAGCGATAAATTGATCACTGCAGCGAATAATCTCTTTGACAAATTAGTCAATTCAGGAGAAGAACCAGCTGAATAGTTATTTTTGAATAAATTGTTTGTATGTTTTTATTTCAAAAATTATAATACACAGACGCCATAAAGATTGTGTTTTCAAATTTATTATCTGCCTTTTCTATTGGCCAAGATATCTCTTCAGGATCACCTGGAATAATAAACTTACAAATTCCAATATCATTATATGAATTTGTAAAGGTAACACTGCCATTTGATGTTGTTGTGCTGTCATAATTGCAGCTATCCAACACAAATGTGTAGTCTTGCTAATAAAAATACAGGAACATTACATTGCCTGAAACAGCAATATTTGAAAGTAATTGGAGCATTAACATATTCAAGCCCAACACCTCCATTGCACTTTGTAACGCTAATAAATGATATACTCCAACTTGCACTTGAATTGCAACTTTCAAACTTCGTGCTTTCTAGGAAAATCATATCAGTTGAATATGAAAATGATACAGACACTGCACAGTTTGATGTAATCCAAGTAAATGAGCAATATGTTACATAAATTCTTCCTGATGATCGATAAATATAGGATGATTGGCGTGATAATGTTTCTGCTGGAGAATCTTCTGGATAGGCATCACTCCATGCAGATCTTGCGCAGCATATGATGTACGGAATCATAGTTCGAAAATGCCAAATTAATTCAATGACTATTTTTTGAATCGCTCAATCAAAATTGAGACATCGAAAGAAGTACTCAAAGTGTAAGGTTTGAAAAAAGATATTGATCATAAAATCATCACTAACATATTCCAGACACATTTTTAGCGATTTCGAAAACTGTGAATTTATGTTTCAATGGTTTAGAATTTAAAAGCTTTTGTCAAATCAAATATCAGAATTCATTATTAGTTTGCCATGTGATGCTTCGATATGATTACCAAAGAATTTTTCTGCCACTCAGAATCTAGTTCTGACCAATTTGGAGATATCAAAAGAAGTTGTTGTGTTTCTTGTAGTGTTCAAGAATATCAATGAATTTTTTATCTGATCAGTTTTAACGTTTAAAAAAGGATAACATTTACCTTATTTTACACACAGTCTAAATGTTAAAAACATCATTAAATCAAAGGGAAGGATCACTTTCATTCAATTTTTTTGAGTTCTTCATTTGCAGTCATTATAAGAGTTAAATATCAATATTAATCTAGGAAATGTGTGTAAGAATGGAATAAACTATAGTTCACGATAAAATGTGAGATAATTTATTGATTGTCAACATTTTTGTCAATAAGCGCACTACTGTCAAAACTAAGAGTGCCAAAAGTCATCATCCTTGTATTAAAGATTCTTCTTAACCATTCCTGTCATAGCGCAATAATATATTGTAATGATTAACGCGTAGTTTGCCTGTAAGAGAGAATTTCCTTACATTTTGAGTCTATTTCTGTAATGTAATTCGTCAGAATGTCAAAATAATGTCATATCAACAATCAAACATAATGATTGATTAAATAATCTTCAACTATATAGGAATTCAGCTCGTGATCATTTTTAATTATATTCTTTACTATCCCTTCATAGATTAGCTGGAAAAGTTTGAAAAATAGGTGGCAATAAAGCTTTTACTAATAATTGTTGTTTTTTGATAATGTGAAAATATATTATTATATGTTTTAGTCTATATCCATAAACACCAAGAGTCCATACTTCCTGGAAGTTCGCTCGATAGGCTTTGATTCGACTTGCGAATCCATTGGTATTACAAACTTACAAATTCCAATATCATTATATGAATTTGTCGGAGTAATAGAAGACCCGGAAGTTGGTGATTTATCGTAATTGCAATAGCTCAACAACAGCGTATAGCCTTCTCTATATAAATAAACAAGAACATTACATTCTCTGAAGCAACTATATTTGAAAGTAACTGGAGCATTACAATATTCGATTCCCGAACCACCATTACACTTTGGAACGCTAATAAATGATATACTCCAATTTTCACCTGATTAGCACTGATGTATGAAATAATTTGATGATTGGTTATTAGAAGCATAAATAGAGTATTGAATATACGAATTCAAGTGAATACTTTCTGTGTAACATCTAACTCCACCAGCGGAAACACTCTGAGATACATCCATTCCATAGTTAATTTGATATCCATAATATTGATTCATTAAATACGTTGATGATTTAGACTTATCCCCACAGTTTGACATAGATGTCAAATTTACGAAATGTTTTGAAGTAGACGTTGTTGAAGAACATGTATGAAACGCTAACTTATTTGATGAATATGATTTTATATATGATACTTTGCTCTGTATAATTTGCCCATTGCTACTCCCATAAGTCAATGATCCGCCACTTGATGAAGAACTGCAGCTGTCAAACTTACTGCCTTTGAGGAATAGTTTGTCAGTAGAAGCAGAAAATGACATTGTGACTGCACAACTTGATGTTACACCAATAAAATTACTATTCGCGATATAATATTTTCCAGTCGATTTGCTGATGTAAATATTTTGGTTTGGCATTAATTGTGTTGGAGAGTCTTCGGGAAATGCATCACTCCACGCTGATCTTGTGATGCATATGATGAAAGGAATCATCATTAGAAATGATATTATTTTTCAATACTTTCAATTTCATTTCTCGCATCAAAATTGAGAAAAAGAGAAATCGATTCAAATTGAAAGATTCTAAAACAGTTTTAGTCAAAGGCTCAAGATCTCTTTTTCAGGTGAGTTTTGACCATCAATTTATTAATAAAAAGTGAAGCCACTGTGTTGTTTATTAAGTTATAAATATAATTTTTAGAAAATACTTGATTAATTAGAATTTGTCATATAAAATCTTTTTGTCTTGTAAATTGTCATATTGTCAAAATATGCAAAATCTTAAATTTTTAAGAAAATTGGTGTTCACATGATATGAAAATGCTAACTTTCATGAAAGATCGAATTTCTAAAAAAGTCACAAAAAATTTTAAAATGTTTGATAATGTCACAGAGTTGTTATTGGCTGGCGTAAGCCTATCTCCACAGCAGCAAAGTCAATTCGACTCTGTCAAGGCTACACCATCGCTCGAATATTTCAACAAAAATCCGCAAAATTATGATCCAAAAGATAAAAATGATAAAGCTTCGTTCGATAAAGCATCATTATTACACCTCATTCAAGCTGTTTTCGTTACCAGCCACGATTCTAAGCACCCTCACCAAAAAATGTGCCAACAATTCGTTGATTCAGCGAATAATTCCAACATTTTGAAGACAATTCTATCGCAATTACCGAATCTCCAAAAAGTCGTGTTACTTGAGACAATTATCATCATCGCAGAAGAAAAACCAAAATATTTTAATGATGAAGATTTCGTAAAAACATTAATGGAATATGCTAAAATTATTCCATCACATCTCAAACCGCTGATTTGCTTTCCATTGCTTCAATATATATCGCTTAAGGATGTTTTTGATGGAAAAACCAAAACACCAAAAGAAATTCCGAGAGATTTGCTCGAAGAAATCGATGACAAAGTCTACGCTCCACTTATTACTGCGACGTATTTGATATCAGACCACAATCAAGTTAATAATTCGCTTAAATGTTTTGATATCTTCGAAATTCTTCGTTCATCATGGATGCTCTCTGCCATCAAGCTTCTTTCATCAAAGGCACTCTCAATTTGCTGCACTCATGTTTTCAGCTTTGTTTCATTATTTATCAAGATATTCACCAAAGATATAACAGCAAAACTCTTCGAATCTCGTCTCATTCCATTAGTTTCAACAACTCTCCGCAAAGAGCCTCAAAACTTTATGGTTTTCATCGATAAAGTTTATAACGTTTTTACACAAAGATCATTAATCTGCACATACTCTTCTATCATCTCAATTGCAAGCTCAGCATGCTCTAACTCATTTAATGCTGAGAAAATTCTCGAAAAATTCATGCAAATGGAAAATCACGCGGAACCATTAATAAAGCAGCTATTTAACCATCTCAAATACTGCCTTATGGATGTTATTTCCACTGAAGTATCTGATGACTCATGGAACACTTTCTTCCTTCTTCAAAGATTCACAAAATATTTATGTGAAGCAAATCTCAAAGTTTTAGTTCACAAGTTTGTTACTTACACACGCGACCAAGTTCCACCAGAAGAGGAACCATTTGTCTTCTATGCATTCTTGTTTGAGTTCTTCGAAAATCCTCTCTTCTCAAGATTCGCAACAAAATCATTTGCTTACACTTCAATCGTTTATCCACACGAAGCTCGTAAGTTCCTTGAAGAATTGATGCTCAACAACAGTTTGTCTCACAAGAAGTTCTCTGAAATAATGAACAGCGATACAAGAAACATTTGCGCATTGACAAGAGCCGCAAAAATTTTCATTGCTAATCACTTTACATTTGCAACAATGGAACAGCCATTATCTCCATTTGTTACAATGCTGATCAAGCATTACTTCCCAGACTGCGTCTACAAGAAGTTTGATTCCCACGCAGGACGCTGGAAAGCTCTTAAAGCAATGCTTGAAGCTGCTCTTGATTTGTCTGTTTGCTCTCACGAATTTGCTTTCCAGATCCAAAATGATGAAGGATTTGTTCGTTCTCTTCTTGCAATTATTCTTGCTTCATCGAATGTCATTCAGAAACCAAATATTATTTCAAACGAGAATGAATCAGACAGATTTGATTTTAATGATACACTCCCAATCATTGAGTTCCTTGCTATCGCTTTAGCACTCTTTGAATTACTTGTTTCTATTAACCTCATCTCACACAAGGAGATCTCTTATCTCTGCAAGACATTCTTTGATGGCCACACAGATATCTTCTCGACACTGATTTCCCTTCTTCAGCTTCCACAAGCATTCGCTTCAACAATCAGATTCGCATCATTGAGGATCATTGACTTAATGTGTGCTGTTGCTGCAAGAATGAACAACATTTCTGTTGACTCATTCTATCCAAACTCGAAGCAGGCTGTTTTAGTTGATTCATCAAAGCAGAACTTGTTCCACGCAATTGATGTTGAGCAGACCATCAATGAACTTGATTTCATTTCGCACACTCTCATCACACAAACAGCTTTCGCGTATTCCTTTGTTCGCAGACTCGGTAGAGCTTACGCAAGCACAGCTGTCGACAAGCTTGAAGAAATCGGTCAAGAATTCCCAAGATTACTTATGTCTCTTGCTTTGTTCTTATCACAAGTTTGGAGAAAGCTCAATGCTTCATCAGAGACAATCAAAGCTATTGCTGGAAAGCCAAACTTCTGGTCATCCGTTGACAAGATTATCACAAATCCACCATCAAAGAAATCTGAGAATGATACAACTGCTCTTATTGCGGCTAAAGCTTACTTCTTGAGATGCAAAGTTTGCTCCGATGAGCAGGTTTCAGATTCAATCGTCAAGAGTGTTATTGAGCAGCTCACAAGCTTCCTTCCAGAAATATTGCCACCACTCAAGACAAATATTAAGATTGATATGAACAACTTCATTGTTCCACGCATTCACAGAATCATCGGCGATGAATTCTATTTCGATGTTAAGCTCTTAAAGAGATTCCTCATCGCTGTTGATGGTTCTGATGAATTCATTGAACATGTCAAGAAGATTAACATCAGTCTCAGCAGAATTGATGCCTGCACACAGCTCATGCAGGCTCTTTATGCACTCCTCGCTTCAAGAACGAAGTATGAGAAAGAAGAATTGATGCCAGACCCGCAACTCATTGTTAACTTAGTTATTTCTGTGATTTCCAATCCATTAACACCAGGTTCCACGTCAAGAGTTGCTTTCCAGTTGCTGGAATTCGCATTGCTCAATAAGAAGGGAGCTTCAGCAATTCTTTCTGTCAATGACATCAAAGTTCTCATCAAATTCCTTCAGAAGAGACCAGTTGTTGAAGCATTCCACTGCCTTCCTTATCTTTTGGCACTCTCTGCTATTCCAATGGTGAATGAAAATGAGCAGCCTCTTATTGCACACATTCTTGAGCCATGCTTCCAATTCGCAATTGGCCATAACAACGCCGATGCAATTAAGACAGCATCTCAGATTGCATTAATCTTGAGAGATCAGGATGGATGGATTAGTGGCTTTGCAAACGCTCTTAACTTCGCAATGTCTCCATTAATGGGCGGAATGCTTGCAAACGAAATGGTGAACTTCATCACTGTTGTATGCCAGAATGATGCCAACTCTGAGTTCCTTATCAACGATGGATTCTTTGACCCATTCATCACCAAAGAACTTCCATGTGCTGAAAATTGGAAGGCTCCTCTCTGGCCGGCTCTCTTTGATATGATGGCGCAGCTTCCACCACAGAGTGAAGTTGCATTCCAGTTTGCCCAAAAGACGACAACACAGATCGCAGTGTTCCTTCAAAATCGCGCTATCGAAGGAATGAAGCAAATCGATCTCTTGAAGGCTCAGACAGCTGCACTCGGAATGTTGTCATCAATAGGCAGCAGACTTGTTGAACAGACAACTAACACACCATCACTGCTTTCCAAGCTTCTCGAACTTATTCTTGTTCGCTTGCATTCCTCCATTGTTATGATTAGAGATAAAGGACAAGTTAAGATAGAGGGAAGAATTGAAGATACAAACGACAGAAATGAGAAACTCACAACGATTGTTTCTCTCCAATATTGCTTCATGATTATCTCTTCTGTTTATGAGTATCCATATGGTGGTCCGTTCCCTAACATATTCGAAGAAATCCTCAATGTTTCTATGTACACATTCTTATCCGATGTTCTTGAAAGCGTTGAAGAACTCGCATCAAAGAAGGACAACAGACCATACTTAGACATTATTGCAAGGATATTCGGACTTGCGCTTAGACTTTATGTCGCCAGAGTTAAGTCCATCACCAACCAGATGATGACACCACGCGAAGAGAATGAAAAGAAAGGTCAGAAACTTCGCGGTGCGATGACTAAGGCCCTTAAAGCAACAGAATCCCTCATCAATGAAACAGCTGCTGCCAATATGATTGAAGAAGCAAGCTTCTTCGATAAGATGAGGAAATACCTCCTCGAATGCTATAATAAATAAAGATATTTAGAAATTATATTAAAAATCAAAGAGTTATATTTTACTCACATTATGCTTTCTTGCTGTTTGTAATCTTACGCTTGATTGCAATAGTCGACATTAAAATTGATGCTATCGCAGAAAATCCACAGATCATTGCAAGGATATCCTTTGTATCGTGGCCCTTCATTAACTGCAAAATCAATGTGACAATAAGGCTCTGTGGGACTCGAATGACACCCATTAAGTGCTTTCTGATGTTTGATGGATATATTTCTGTTCTGTGGATCCACATTCCGCTATTGACAGCACCATCAGACATAGCAGCGCAAACATATGCGATGAAAAGCATTGATTTATTTTCGTACATTAAGTACATCATAGAGACTGCTGCTGTGAATGAAAGGAAGCTTCCTGCAAGGCCACTCGATGCTGTAACGAATGTGAGAGCAGCAGCAAAAATCTGAGCACCATTCATTGATGAAATTGATGCCGTATTTGAGATTTGAGAAAATGGCAATTTATCATTTTTATCGACCTTAAGGAATGCTGTCCATCTAGGATTGTATAGAAGAAGCAACATTCCTGATAAGAAATCGATTGCAAGGAAAATTGCGTATTCGATATTTTTGAGATTTTTAACAATTTCTTTTCCTGCGCCCAAAAGGCCGACGTTCTTATCTAGACTACGTGTGAAGCGTGGCATTGAGAAGAAAATGATGGTTGCTGAGACTCCAAATAAAATTGTTGATCCCAAAAATGCGGCCTTAGAACCGAAACGAGTTGTTACTTGTGCTGATATTGGTGCCAATATCAAGTTAAGGCAGAAATTGAGAAGTGCTGAGTTCTCTTTAATGATCGCTTGAGATTCTTTTGGTGCTTTGTTTTCTTCGAGTTGAACAGCGAGCCAATCCTCGAAAACGACTCTGTTGGAGGTTGTTGAAAGGCCCATCAACAGTGATGCGAGGATAAAACTAACATATGTGCCGTAAAAACGACAAAATGCGCTTGCGCCGAGAAGAATTGCTGAAAGGATGATTAAGTTCTTGTGGCCTAGAAGATCACAGACGTAGCCTATAAAGAAGCCCCAAATAGCCGAAACAACGTTGAATGTTGACATAATATTGTCGATTTGAGGATTGGAGATTCCTGCTTCGTGATATCTGTGGTGGACGTAAGGGCCCTGGAAAATAAAGCCCGCCATGAATGAGAAATAGCAAATAAAGTACTTAATTTGTAATCGAGTCATAAAAGAAACTTTCGCTTGCGTTACTTTTCTCCATTTGTAGATCTTCGCAATTGCGCCGACAACGGCCGTCGCTGTGAAAATGTAAAAAACAAGGCTGGAATTGAGCGGAATCATTTTTAAAATTGTTGTCACTTTTATAACCTTATGTGAACTAAAAATCTGAGTTTCAAAATTCACTTTTTAATAATTGACTGTTGCTATGACTCTTTCCATAGAAAGAACTCACATATTGTAGTATATTCACATGTTCAGGAAGAATTTTAAGCATCTTTTTATTTTTGAATAATTTTTTATGTTTTGATCATATATATCATGTTTTTTTTGCTATTTATGTGAGGTATTAATGATGTGGAAGCTTGTATCTAATCCTTGAAGCTCATATTTGATTCTATTATTGATTCTTTTGATCTTAAATGTCACCTTTCAATTAACAATTTTGTCATTTGACGGTATTAATGCAAATCTATTACAACAAGAAGCACACGATTAACATATAAAGGATGGAATAGCTTCTATGATGCTAAAGATTACAGGGTTATTTGGAATAAACATAAACATATTGATGGAGATTCAAATTATTTCATTACATTTTGTCATTTTATGAATTAAACAATAAATAGAGTAGTTTTATTCAATTCTCCTACAATTGATACAAAGCTCTTAATTGAATGTTCTTCTTTTGTTTTTTGTTCAAGAGAATATTCTGGATCATTAGAATTCCGAAAAGAAGGCCAATGTGTATTGAATAGAATTTGTTGCTGTGGTACATCTGCTTCAAAATCATATTCATTTGGTCAAATATAGACTTCAATTGGAGCAAATTATCAGAATAAAGTGTTTGAAACATCGATTGCATATGCGGGTAATGATCAATGTGATCACATTTTTACTTTGCGTCATGGTTGCCTTCAGATAATGTCATTTAATGCTTCAAATATTCGGATAAATGTTGTAACAAATCTCCAACTTGAATAAATGGAATCCGATTCATCTCTAATGTATTCAACATTTTTAAATAATTCGAATAACACTGATTGCTGCTCTACATATTATTATAGTTTTGATCTTGGAAAAAGGAAATTTAATGAAATGTATTGCAATTATGTACTTAATTATGGCCCAGTTTTCGCTTTGGGTATGGAGTTATAGGATCAGATAATATTGATTTAAATATTTCTAATTGTTTATTTAATCTAGATTCAATAGATTTTGGAAATATGTTTTTTCTCAAATCCGAATTGTATCATTACTGTTAATAAGTGCGATTTAGAAGGCCTAACGTCAACACATGGTAATGTTATGTATAAAAGCACATTTTCAAAATCAACTTCATTCATTATGCGAAGCCTTGACGATTTTTATTGGGGACTGGGACAAAATAGAACAACGTGCTTTTCTGACATGTAAATTATGTTTGACATATAGAGTCAGAATGTCAAATATAAAGGAAAGTGACGTGATTGCGCGGGAAAAATGGAAAAGTGTCAA
>JALKBU010000378.1:0-44170 GCA_023091735.1 Trichomonas tenax
TTACCCTGTTATTGTTTGAATTTTCAAATTCAATAAAAAATCGCATTGGCTATATCATTTTTACTTATAATATTTCTTTTAAACTTCCAACAAAACCTTTAAATATTCGTTCGCATTTGGTATACACATCTCTTTTTCGAATTTGATATTTTATCGTTATGATTAAGCATGTCTTCTCTTTACAGTATAGCTTCCCTAGAAGATGTGCATCATATATTTCTTCAGTTCAAGTTAATTGTTATATTATTACTCTGTAATTAAAGGTCCTGTGGCAGAATGTACGTTATTAAAAATCTCACATTTTTAGCCTCGGTCGAAGTTTAGTTTTGATGTCTCAGTAAGGATTCAAAACTGGACTTTTCTATATGGCACAATCAAAAATGTAACTCAGCGAATTTATCATGGAACCTATTTAGATGCTCTGGACTAAAATCATTGCTATGATATTGCGATTTTAAAACTTTGTTGGTTTCTAGCCTTGGCGTTACCAGTGGCTTTCTACAAGAATATCTGGCGTCGGAATCCGTCTTGAAACCTACATGTTACAATTCGAAATTTGTACCACAAAATTTTGCCGATTTTTTGGCCCCATCTTCTACGCACAGCTGCGACTAACATTCCACTGATCACTCACAAATTTACTAAGGGCCGCTACAGAAATCCGTGTAATTTACATCGGTAGTTCGGTTCAATTACAGATATAAAAATATCAATATCTCTATTTAAGATTTCACTCATAATGTTTTTATAAAATTTTGTTCTTTTTCTTTGAGTAAATACTTCTACCTTTTTAATCATATCTTTAACCAGCTTATCAATTCATTTTATGAGTATGAATTTTTCACTTTTTTGAAAATGTTGAAATATTTAAGCGTTGTATGTTGTTTCTATGATCAATAGTCCAATTATGTAGGGTATAATAAAGAGTCAGAACATTATGATGTAGAGTCTGTTTTATCAGTTTTTGATATTGTAAACGTTCTTTTTTCTTTTTGTTGTCTCTACAATTAAATTTGCTATTGTGAGCAATGTATCTTTCAGATCTGTACTAAATATACGAGAATTTCTATTATATATCATCTTTATATACAGATGAAAAATATTTAAAATATAAATATCGATATTTCTAATATTTATCATTAAATATATAGTTTTTAATATTAGTAATTAACAATATATATTAGCATAGTATCTATGGATTTTAATAATTTGGATTCAAAAATTCAATATTCAAAATAGTCACTCAATTTCGAAACAAATGTAGGAATAGTTATTTCTTTAACGGGTAATTGCAATTTCATAAAAAGAAGTATTTTTAACAGCATGTTGACTTTTGATTGGAGTTAGCATTCGCGTTAAGGCTGAGGCTTGCGGGTGCCTTGACATTTGTTGTCTCTTTGGACGGATCAGGAAGCTCGATTGGCTGGATTTGAGCAATCATATTGAACAATTCGTTGATATTTTCAGCTGTCTTAGCACTTGCTTCGATAAACTTAGCCTTCTTTTCCTCAGCGTAGTTTTGGAGCCTTTCTATTGGAACTTGTCTAGAATCTTCTAAATCTTTCTTGTTTGCGACAAAAACAAAAGCAGGATCAGCAATATCGCTGACGAGCTTTGTCCAGCGCTCTAAATGATCGAAGCTTTCTTCTGATGTGATATCATAAACGAAAACAGCGATTGTGGAGTCTCTTATGTAGGATGGAATGAGGGCTGCGAACTTTTCCTGTCCAGCTGTGTCCCAGATCTGCATTTTTACTGTTTTTCCGTCAACTTCGAGTGTCTTTGAGAAGAAATCGATGCCAACAGTCGCCTGGTGCTCGTCAGAGATAGACTCATAGATGAACTGGTTGATGATGGAGGTTTTTCCAACAGAAGAGTCTCCGACTAAAACGATTTTATGGTTGATTGTGGTCATCACTTTTATTTTTGTCACGTTTTATACCTTGATTTATTTTGTATATATATATAACTAAATTATCCGATTAAACTTGCAAAATTACTCATAATTGGATATGGATAACAATGGGAAAGAAAATAACATGCATTAATCGAGAAATTTTCGAGAAAAAGTGATTTTAAATTTTTCAACTTAAATCAATGGACAATTTCCTGTTTTAAATGACTTTATTGCTTCATCATTTACACTGTATACGAAACAAGATTCGGCTCCGCCTGATCTATGGGATAAGTATTTCACTCCCACTTATCAAATTGAGCCATGTACTGAGAAACATAATGATTGCACATTAGATTTATCAAACAATGAATTTTATCTTGACTGCTACATTTTTGAGAACTATTCCAATGTCCTTATAATAATTCAAGGCAGCGAGAAAAAATTTCTTCATTATTGTTTATTTCATAATATTTCCAGAAACGATAATGGTGGAGCCATATTTATGAAGTCATGGAATGGGCATTGTGTACAGCATAGATTTTGTGGCACAAACACCATTAGTTGGGATGGAATGTTTTCTTATGTAGATTATGATTCTCAATATTCAGTTTCTTACAATTATGTTGTTGAAGATTCTATTTCGCAAATTAATTATATGAGATTATCAGCTATTAACTTAGTAAGCGGAAACATGGGGATGTCATATACAAATTGCTCAGACATGCTTGTATCTATATTCCGGCTTTCATTTTATATATAGTTATATGCTGAATGCAACTGTCAATTATACAACTGTTGCAAATACAATTGCCAATGGGTTTCTTGCATGTTCTATGAACATTCATTTTGCATCAACCAACATTGTAATATTATCAATAATTCTAAAAAAATGCAGGATTACGGAATAATTTATATTGATTATAAACTGGTTGCCCAAAGGTGGCCCTTATTGAGAGGAATTGAGAGAAATGACAATTAAAAAGTCTTCAAACATAGGGGCCACCTTAGGGAACAAAATATGTCAAATTTTATCTCTATAAAGGAGTTTATTTAGGACCTAAATACCAGTGCAGCTACACTAGGTACAGACTGGTCTAGGTTTAGAGCCTATAAGAACATATAAATCTCGTATAAGAGGGTGAGATCAAAGTGTGATTATAAACATATAAGCGAGATTATCATGAATTAACAATGAACAATCATCGCTCAAGAATAAACAAAAGCTTTATAAGTGTGTAATGTCTTAAAACAAATATAACAATTTTTGGAAAATTGGAAATATGTGGGGAAAGCGGAATTTCAGTAAGGATAAGTTTTACTTGACAAGTATAGTGTATACATGGAAGCTGTATAACATCTTTCTAAATCAAAAATATTAATAATTTGAAATTTTTTTC
This sequence comes from Trichomonas tenax, assembly GCA_023091735.1. NCBI lineage: Eukaryota > Parabasalia > Trichomonadida > Trichomonadidae > Trichomonas > Trichomonas tenax. Next base: position 3,295 of record JALKBU010000378.1, read on the forward strand.
TTAAAGATAGATTTGGCTGTGAGAAGCATTTCTTTATTGCCAAAGCGTAACCCAAGGAGAAGAATGCATTTAAATGAAAGTAAAAATGTTTCGAAAATATATTGACCAATACAACTAAAAGAATGTAGTAAAAGTTGTATTAAACGATATTAAAAGACTTGCAATGAGTAATGACATCGGTTGAAAGCAAAAAATCGATAGTTTTAATGATTAAATTTGATGATGAATTTAAGTTAATGTATTTTTGCTTCATTCGCTGTTAAATCTCATCTGCTGGACCCTTAGAGTGAGTCCATTGAAACTTGTTAAAATGTTTCGGGATTTTCTTAATGAGGTGACTAAAAGTACATTAAAATTTATAGAATAACCTTAATTGATTAGGGCCACCTTTGGGCAGGCAGTTTAGTTATGAGGTTTATTTTTTGAAATGTTCTATTTTAAATAATTCAAGTCCATTATTTTATAAACCTCCAAATGTTCTTCTGAATATTTTTGATTGCAACATCGATCTTTCAGGAATCAATGATTCTCAAATAAATGGATCAAGAAATAAAGAAACACATTCTACTTTCTTTCTTGAGCATTTTTCAACTGTTCGGTGCCAGGCCGAACATCCATTTAAAGATACAAAAAATATCCAAAAAAACATTACATTTATCAGTTCATTCATTTTTGAAGAAAATCAACTTTTGTATTTTAACATTATCACATTCATTCCTCAATTCCAGAGAAAATACACCAATATTAATATAGGCAGATAAAATTTAAGGATTACGAAATCGAATGAGTCGTTATATAAAAAAGAATTTTATATAAAAAGTGACAATTCTCGATATGTAGGTGAGGAAATATTTTCTGAAATGTATTCTTCATCATGCACGAAGACTCTGCACCTCGTGAACTCTGGGATGAATTCTTCAGTTCCACATACTCCGAATCTCCATGTTTTCAACAAAAAAATAATTGTCCGATCGAAATGTTGCAAGATGAGATTTATATCTTCGAAAGTTCATTTCAAGGATACTCGAATGGAGCGATCACTATTACAAATTCAGGCTTCAAATTTCTTCACTCCGGATGTTATTTTGAAAACTGCAGTCGAAATAATTATGGTGGTGCAATTTATTTTAAATGCCTTGGTTCCATTGTCCAACATCGATTTTCGACAACTAAATCATACGTAACTCGTGGAAACGGTTTCCATTCATATGTTAGTTTTGATACTTCAAGTTCTAATCCAAACTTCGTTTTAGAAAGTTCAATTTGCACTTGCTCATATGAAAGCAGTTTATGTCCTTTAGATATAAGGTATGGAAACGTTTCTCTACTCTCTTCGAATATTACAAATAATATCGCTAAACAATTTTCCGGATTTCACTCGATATATGCAACAGGTGATAATAGCATAAAATTTACATCATTTGCAAATAATTATGCAACAGAATTATGTTGTTTAGGTCACTTAGCCTCAAATTATCTTTATTATTTCTGCGAAATGATAAATAATTCACAATTAACATCAAATTTAGGAACAATATTTATGAATGATAAAGTCCTTTCCCTTGAAAATTGTACACTTCGTAAAGAATATGGAAATGGAAAACCATTCAGCTGTTTTTCAAACGGTGTTTTCCGAATTAGTTACTGTAATCTTGATCTTTTTGAAACGAATGGTGGTTCATATTCAACCACATGCATCATTAAATCTTATTTTGATATAGAATATTTCCAATCAAATCTTAAATGCGTTATCTTTTATATTGAAGGAAATGATAAACAAGACATTGAAACGATCGAGATTTCACCAAACAAATATCTATATCTTATGTTTTCTCTTTCACTTAAGTTATTCTTATAAAAAATTTAAAACAAATATTTACAAGATAATGAACATTAATTATGTGAATCAAGTGCGGAAGATATTCTCGACTTCTTGATTGCTTTGAGACAAGGATTCGTTCTCGGATGCGATTCGATTGTGCTTGTTGACACTTCGGAGTAGTCCTCGGTGACAGTTTCGTAGCTTCTGAGTGTCCTCGACCTGATCTCGTTCTCGCGAGACTCAATTTCAGAATTGAGTGCAGAAACAGAGCACATTCCGTTTATTCTCGTTCCACGCCTCCTCGTGTGTGTCCCGATGTTGAGAGAGCTCAAAACCGACAAAATGTCAGACTTCGAGTTCCTCGTGTTCATCGTGTTTTCGTCATCAGGAAGTGTGATTGTGACTCCTTGACTCTCTCCTTCGGAGTCATCCTTATGATCTTCTTCCATAACGATTTCCTTACGACCAGAATCTTTTGATTTATTAGATTTCTTCGATTTTCGCTTCGGTCTTGGATCACTCTCCGATTCTTGTTCTTCTTCTTCATCGAGGAACTCTGTCCCTACAATCTCCATGATCTCGTTGTCGATATCTTCGAGCGTCTCCTCCTTGCAGTTGCAGCACGTGCAGTGGTTCTTGAATATGTAGTATATCGCGATGCATATTGCGACAAAAACGACAATGATGAGGATAACTCCGACGATCGTGTTCACTACAGGTTTGTTCTTTAGCCATCCGAATGTGATGCAGTCTCCCATCAGGATCGTGACCAAGTTGCTCATCTTCGAAGATAGGTCAGTCACGTTCTCGCTGAACGCGACGAAAGGAAGGAGGATGAAGTTCATTCCTGCCATGACAGCCATGACGACTGTCGATATGATCGCCTTGATGAAGCTCGATGGGACGAACGAAGATATGAGAAGGTAAACGAGCTTCTCGATCATGCTCGTTACCTTCGAGAATCTGTCCTTCCTCTTGTATGCGTTGTAGAGGTAAGACGCGGCGTTCTCGTACTCGAGTGCTGCCTCAGCGTAGCACTTGTCGATCTCAAGCTCAGACTTCTTGAGCTGCAGAGTCTCGAGCTCGACATCATGCCCTTCCTTATGCATACGCTTGACTTCTGCTTTCTTCTCGGAGAGTTGCTTCAGTCTGATGTCGATCCTGTAGTTGAGGTCGATCTCGTGGACTCCCTTCCTGATCAGTTGGACGAAGAAGATCGGGATTCCGACACTGTACAACACGCCGAAGATGAATGATGCGATCGTTACGATCGTTATGTCGTTTATGCTCTCGAAGCATACGAGGCCAGTGAAATCAGTCGAGTGTCCGTCAACACATGTGAATGTGTTCACAAAGCACTTGCAAACTGGGAAGTAGAGAACAGTGAGAATGAAGAGCGCGAATCTCTTCTTGAATTTCATCGCCCTGAACCATATCACAGGAGAGTCTCCGTTCTTGTGGTAGTAGTGTCCCAAGCATCCGAATGTTATGCATAACGCGACAGAAACGATAGAGAGAATAGTGAACCACGCGTATTGGTTGTTGTTTATCTTGTGCGTGACGATCGTGTAGTTCGCGTCCATGATCAAAGCCATTCCAAAACTCCATATCTCGAGCAGAATGAAGAGCCATAGAATCATCGTCCTGAATGCGCAGTAGTCGACAGTGAATATCGAGTGCCAGTACTCTCTGTCAGGCTGGAAGTGGTACAGAGCGAAAATCGCACCAGGGATCAAAAGATAAATGAAGAAAGAAACATATTGATACCAGTTTGGGAGTTTGATTTCGAGAAGATAAGAGAGGAAGTGGAAGTCAATCGTGAATATCCATGTTATCCACCAAAGCTTCCTGAATATGCTCGGCCAGTTGATCGATCCAATGAGCGATATGATGAGAGACAAAACTTGCTGGAATGTGATGAATATCTCCCACTTCATCATCATCGTTCCGTATTTGACAGCATACTCTGTTGCTGTCTGGACAGAAGAGACGACATTCTGTCTCGAGTCCTGGTCGACGTACTCTGCGGCGACAAGCGCACCGCCGATGACAATGTTTTCGATCGCTTCAGTCCCTTTGCCCTTCCTGATGTTCTTGTCTGCGTTCATCCTCTGATCGATCGTGACAGCGTTTCCGTCGATCTGCTGGACATCAGGAATGTTGTATATGAGCAAGTACCTGTACTTGTCCATCTCGGTGCACGGGTTACTCTTCATCGTGATCTGCTTCGGACTGAGGACTGCGAGCGCAGGCAGGAGCTGGATGAACTTCTCAGAATCGATCTCTTTGTTCGAGAGATCGATGTTGTGAATGTGGTTCGGATTGTACCACTTCGTGATCTGCTGTATATCTTTGATCGCGTTGAGGTCCCTCGAGACCAGAGGCTGCGGGTTTCCGAACTTATCGATTTCGTTGACACCTCTCAAGTATGCGCACATGTAAGGGACGTATATATACGGATCCTGCGTTTCAGTCTTCGAAGATGTCGCGAAGTGCATGAACATCCTTTCCAAATTCGGGAGCAGTGAGCACTCTTCCCTGATCTCATCGATTGTCTCGATCTCGTTGTCGTGGATATCGAGAACTCTCAAGTTCGTTAGTTTCCCAAGTCCTTGGCCCTTCAGGTGCTTGATCCTGTTGTTTGCGACGTTGAGTGTCGTCAGCTGCGTCGCACACTGGATGATCGATATGTTCGATATCTTCAAGTTCGGCATGAAGAACTGCTTCATCGTTGGCCAAACCTCGCACGACGTGTACAATAGGAATTCCGTCCTGAACGACTCTGCGATCTCCTCGTTTCCTGTCTGGTCTTTGATGATCTGGACTCTGTCGTCGAGTGTGATTACGTGACCGTTGATCATGATGAGTTTGTTCCTCACATCGCCGATCTTCTCGTAGTTCGTCAGGAACGTCCGCCAGTCGTTCTTCCTTGGGCAGATCGGGTTGTCTTCGATGTTGAGGCATCTCAAGTTTGTGAGCTGGCAGAGGAATCTGCATATCATGTTGTCTGATATTTTGTTCTTCGAGATGTCGAGATACTCGATGTCATGACACATCTCGAGACCAGATTCGACAATATCAGATGTCATTAGTTTGTTGTCGTGCATGTTGAGCATCTTCAGCTTTGGATAATTGATGAAGTTGAGCTTTCCGTGAAGTTGTGCACTCGAAAGATCCAATACTTCTTCTGTCGTTTTGTTCCTGTGCAGCGCGAGATCGAAGCAGAATTGAGGATAATCCATCGACGTTCTTTCTGATTTGCACTCTTTGATCTCGACAGGGCTCAGACTGACATCGTCGATCGCAATCAGTTTGCTGTCCGGCCTCATCAGCTGCGGGAGGTGCTTGATGATCGTCTGCCTGTACCCGCGCTGGCAGCAAGGATTCCCACTGCATCCGAAGTTGACCAAGTTCGGACAATATGTCAGCATCCAGACAACTTCGATGATGTTTTCGATTCTGTTGTCTCTGATATCAAGAATTTCGAGAACTTCGTTTCCTTGGAATCCAATCATCTGCTCGTGCCCAATCAGTTTGTTGTTTCTGAGAACTAATCTCTTCAGAGAAGTGAATCTAGAAATATCGCAGTATTTAAGACCGCAGTTTGAGAAGTCGATCTCAATGATTTTCTCTGCCTCGAAACCGAATGGAAGTCTTATCTTGATTGCGAGCTCGAACATGTAGAAAGCGAGATCCTGATTATTCTTTCCTTCGACATTGTGGTACTTAACAATCTCAGGTGGAAGAATTTCGATGTCAACAACTCTGAGAGAATCTGTTGTCTTAGTCAATCTTTTGATTTGTTGAAGCATTTTGACCTTCTTCGCGTCTATCTTCACACATGGATTTCCTCTTAATGAGATCATTTCGAGATTTGTAATTTTGTCGATGTACATTCCGATCGCTTCTGGCGTTTCGTTGATTTCGTTATATGAGACATCAACGATCTTCAGCGATTGAAGATTCTCAAATCCGAGCGTTGTTATTGTTGTGAGTTTGTTGTGGCTTAAATCAATTTCGACAAGCTTCGTGAAACCAGAGAAATTGAGGAAATTCGTTGACTTCAAATTGCAATTCGTGAGTCTGTGAAGTTTAACAATTTCTTCTTGTTTGTACTGATTTCCCGGAATGACATTGGCAACAGTCAAAGATAGCCAATCTGCTGGTTTTGATGCCTGAAGCATCGCAACGTGACATGCATAAACTTCTTGCGCGATTTCTGTCATTCCGACATCCTTAATCGCTGCAATTCTCTCTGGAACAGTGATTCTCGCTCTGTCGATTGATGACAACCTCGGAAGATCTTTAACAAACATGTTGATTATCTCTTGTCTGTATCTTGGATTCCTGATTGATTTCCCATTTGACCTCCTCATATAAAGTTCCTCGAAGTTGATGACATTGTCATACTGCGGATCCCAACAGTCTTCTGCAACCATCAGGAACTGAAGATCTTTGCATTTTCTGATGTCATCTGCCATCATTTCAATCCTCAAGTATGGATTGTGTGACATATCGAGCAATCGGAGCTTTCTGCAATGATCAAGTCCATCGATCTTCTCGAAAATGTTTCCTCGAAGAACTAGATGTGTCAAATTGGTAAAGTTGCTGACATCAAAATATGCCAAATTCCTTCTGCATGCAGAGAATGATGTGAGTTTCGACACTGCTGCAGGATCATCAAAAAGCAATGTATTACCAATTCTTTGCGTGATATTTCCTTTCATTATTAATTCATTCCTCAATGAGTGATATTTTGCAGGATGAACTTTCACCATTGAATCAATGAGCTCATTCAGCGTAACAGGAATGTTATCAATTGTTGCCAATCCATTCATTGCACTTGTACCAGCAAGTCTTCTGCACTTGTAAATCAAATAGCTCCTGTATCCTTGAAGTGGATTCATAGAGAACCATACATGAAGAAGATTCATGCAAAGCTTGAGAGGCTCAATATCTTCAAACTTGGTGAAGTTGTTCTTTGACAAATCAGCGCTGATCAAGAATTGACAGTTAACAATACCAGAATCAGTTAATGTTGAAATTGCATTATCGGCAAGATTGAGTGATTGCAAGTTCTTGAATTGATGAAGGCAAATTGATCTTAAACCACAGGATGGAAGTGATAAATGGCAAATCATAAGAGGGTCCCATGATCTGAGATAACTAATCTCAGGAATATTCTTGATCTGATAAATAAAGTGGAGTTTATCAATGTGTGAAGTTCTCGCACCAACTTCAAAGTTTTCGAGCGCGACAACTCTGTCTTTGATAGATATTGCATGTCCATTTAAATAAAGAAGATTAACACATGTTGCTGTCAATTCAATTCTTGTATTTTCATCCGATGCGATCGGATTTCTTCTGTAATCCAAAATAGACAAAGTTGAATGCCTTTGAGCAAAATTCAACAATGATTCCGCATTTTCTAATTTATTATTCGTAACTGAGCATATTCTAAGCTTTGAGAATATAATATCTGGCATTTCTGTGATTCCTGTGTTAATTAAACTCAAAATTTCAAGATTTTCAAACTTTTTGATGCGCTCATAAAAACGAGGCTGAACAACCGGCTTAATCTTGACATCTTCAAAGTTCAACATTATAATCTTTCCAGGATTGCGGCATCTATCGATTTCAACAAACTGAGAGATGATTTCATCATCATCTATATAGTCTGGAATCGAATCATCTGCAATTAACAAAAAAGGAATTGGAACTTCCATAAATCCATTTTTAGAAAAATATTCCCTCTGCTTTTCAAAATTTTCTTTATCTTCAACCTCTGGCAAAAGGCCTTGAATATATGGAGTCTTTAAAATCGACATTCCAATCTGATTATCTTCTGATGGTAATGGAAATTCTGATTCATTTAGCAAAAGCGTATGTGCCATAGGATATAGATTTTCGAATGAGAACGGATAACTCTCTGAAAAGTGGATTTGTTGCGTAGTTGTTCCAAGACATTCAAATTTCGAGTTGTCTGGGAACCGAAAATCCTCTTCAGAATAATGCATATAGTTGTCCCGATTCTGAATCATCAGATTTCCTGTCGTTTCACCAACAACAAAGGCAAAAGTGTTCATTTCGAAATTTTGAAGCCGTTTATTAATTCGGGGTTTTTGAAAGGTTTACATCAATAAGTTGTAGAGAAAATTTCGCTTTAAATATATAACAAACAAGTGATGAAAATATTAGAAACATGACAAAAACTTGAAATTATTGGAAAGGAAAATATCATAAAAACCAAAAAGTTGGAATTGGACCACTAAACCTTTATGGTTATGTTTGTCTAAACATTGTCATCACGGACTATAGAGTTAAACAAAGATTTGAGTTTCAAATTAAAAACAAAAGATATTTCGATAAGAACTTTACATTTATATAGGCAAACAAAATTTTATTTCAAATTTATATTATTCATAAATTATCATTAAATAAGCAACAAAATTTTGGCCTCATATATTCTATTCAAAGATCAGAAGTTAGTTGATACTTTAACATTCGTTAGTATAATTCAAAATCAAATTATCAGCGATTCTAATTTCACTCAAGTTCCGAGAGATATTTAATATCCATGAATAACTTTATTAATAAATATCATAACAACTAATGCACCATCAATTCATTTGAGAGCGAGATTCTATTAGATCAATAATTTCTTGATTATCAGTTCTTTTTGCTATATCAAGAATTGTTAATTTCTCTTTAGATATAGTTTTTTTGTTTCTTACAACAATGCCTATTTCAGCTCCTTTATCCAGCAAGTATTTAACCAGATTTGCATTGTTACTTTCTATTGCTAAACTCAATGGTGTAGAGAATAGAAAACTCTTGGATCTTGAGTAAGATTCATTCACACCTGCCCCATTATTGACAAGGAATTCAACAATCTCCAAATGCCCGCCTTGGCATGCATACTTTAGTGCTGTGACATAGATGTTCTTATGCTTCTCGATTTTTTGTGTAATATCGATTTCTTTATCGTATAGAGCTTTAACAATATCAAACAAACCGGTTTTGCATGCGTACATTATTGCAGTAGGAGTGTTTTTGGGTTCATTTTTCGTCAGAGAATGATTTGTGTTCCTAAACACTGGAATATTTTTGTCTAAGCAAAGCTCGCATATATCTTTCATTCCATTTTTAGCAGCAAAAGCAAGAATATCATTGAAATGATCACTTTCGCATCCAGAGTAATAACTTTTCACTTTTCTTTTAATTTCTTGGCAATAAAATAAACTTGCTCCATGTTCTATCAGCATTTTTGCATCATCATTTTGAAAATTACGTATTGCAAATGAAAGTTGAGAATATATTGTTCCATCATTTGGTGAATCAAAAGTTGTATTAACTGTTGCATTCAAATTCAATAAATATTCTAACATTTCCTGATTGTTATAATAAATTGCAAAAAATATTGGTTTCATTTCATTAATTTCTATATTTTCAACATATTCCTCAACATAAGATGTCATAGGTTCTTCAACATATGCTCTGCCTCTAGTTAAATGTTTTTGATTGACAGTTTCATCAATAATATCATCATGATTGATTGCTTCTTTGAGATCGCATATTTCCACTAATGTTTTCATCAGATCCAATGAATTCATCATTGCAGCATAATTAACCAACTGCTCTCCAGGAAGTCTTTTGATTCCTTCGGTCTTGCAACTAAATCTTTTCACGTGATGCAAATAGCAAGAAGCTTCTGTATTGCAGAAATAGAATAAACATTCATAAGCAGTTGTATCTTTAAACGACAATGAGTAGTGTTCAAGCAACCAATCAGCAACATCATTATGATAATACTCAACAGCAGTTCTAAATGCACTTCTCATCTCCTTTTTCGATTTCTTGCTGCTTTCAAACACGTGTTTAATGATTTCTTTGTTTCCTCCCGCAATCGCTCTCAAAAAATTAATTTTAACTTCCTCCTCAGGTTTGTTTAACAAGAGAAATCTGAAGCATCTTGGAGACCCCCAGAATGCTGCTGCATCTAAATGAATGCTGTAATCTGTCCATTCAAATACAAACATTGCTACAATATCTTGAAGATTTTCAATTTCATCCCAAGCAATAGCATTCTTGATTCTTGAATCCTCAAGATTAATGGTTTTGTGAAATCTTACATCTGTGTAATTATTATACAACTCTATAAATTCTTGATTAAGCATTTTTTCAATATAATTTGGATTATATTTTTCAATAATACGTGTAAATAAATCAAAATATGCATTTAAAGATCTCTTTCTTTTCATTGCTGCATACGAAATAACTCTTATTGCATGTTTTATTGGAAGATTAACTCTTTCAATTATCGATGTCAAATGATTAAAATTATCATTTATATTAATAGAGTTCGTGTTCCAAATAATATAATCCGCTTCAATGAAAGGAAAAAGTGCATCTAATACATATATTTTCTTCATTTAACCAAATTTGTCACTTTTCTAATTTTGTCTTGGCCAATTTTATATATTATTGCATGATTGATCATTTTATAAAGGTAAAGTATTATTTTGCAGTTTATAAAGGTAATAATAAAAAACAAAATTTAGTATTTCAGTATCGCAAATGAGCAATTGTAAAATTAAATTTTTCGAAGCATTTTGGTGTTAATTATGATTATTGTGATAAAAAGATTGAAGATAATCTATGCTTTCTGTGTTTTTTTTTGCTTTTGATACTCTATAAAATGGAATTGGAAAAGTATTAAAATTCAAAAATATACGACAAATTTAGAATGATTTTCTCAAATAGCAAAAAGATTTGAATTTGTTTCAGAAATTTGCTATGCGCAAGAAGTCTGACTTCTATATGCGAATTTCAATGATGTGTTCTCCATTGTTCTTTTTTAAATAACTCGACATAAATTATTTGGGTGACATTTGAGATGGCACTTTTTCATTTTTTCTTAACATTTTAGCTTTGATTTGGTATAAAATGTTCTTTTGACTTGCATCATCAATCGCAGGATGACTCACCCGTAATAAATTTATATAATGGAGATATAATACATAGAACTACATTATGTAATATATCTAATTCATATTCATTAAGCATGCATGCAGCAATTCATGAAAGAGCCAATTTTGATTATTTAAATATAATATCAAATGCTGCTGAAAATAATTACATTGCAGCAAATTTGCATAAAGTATCAATAATGTCAAATGTTAATTTAGTAATAAATTCATAAATCGGGAGATATTATGGATTATTTGCAGCTTCGCAGAAAAATTCACAAGAAATGATGTTTATAATATGAAAATTTCATGTGTACACATCTACGTTTTAATTTACATCTGATTTCAATTCATGAAATTGAAGTCATCCCTCTCTTCCCAGAATAGTTTGTATTTATTTAAACGAAAACACATATTTCCATTGATAAACAGGTTATCTAAATTTTTAAAATTATTTCATGTTAATGCCATCATCAAAACAAAAAACAGTAATATTGTCCGAATTTGTTATAATGAAGAATTCATACACTACAATGGCTTAAAAAAAATTCAAATGCACTAAAGATTGGTCAAAATTAGATATATATAAATCAAAATGTCGAAGTCGCGATTTTCGATGTTCAACTTTAGCACATTCTGAATAAATAGTATAACAATTAACGATGAGAATTTCTGCATAGGTAATGATTGCATTATGTCATAAAAACTCAATATTTATATGAAGTCATAGAATGGATATAAATGTGACGCTTTCAACGAAATTTAAAAATTGTATTTCAATCAAAATAAAGTACATACTTAGATAATATAGAACTCACTTAAGATATATTTTTAACATGTGAATCAGTTTTCGTTAAATATGATGTGAAACGAAAGAATCAAAATTCATAACGATATTTCCAAAAAGTGCCAAAAATGGGCTGTTTTTGTAGCAAAGAAATTTACGATCCAACATCAAATTTCGAGAATGTTGTTGTTGCGCAAATGGCGAAAGAGGCCGCCGATAAATTAGCCAATCAACCACCGAACGCTGTCGATCCTCTGCTTCAAGCTGACAAATTAGAATTTCAGAACGTTGATTTCTCAAATTCCGAGGCTGAATACGATCGCGAAGAACTCGATGCACTTCTTAAATCAGATAGTGACGAAGCGGAGGCTAAACCTGTTTCTGCTAAGTAATTTCGAAAATACTTTGCCTTTTATTATTGATTTCGCCAAAAAACAAATATTGCCATCGATTTTTATCATAAATTTATAGATCGGAGATCAGTTTTACTCGTGATGATATTGAAGTTACGAAATTTTGTGATTTTGCAAGAAAAATGTCATGATTCTAAATTTTATGTGTACTCTTGTTTTTAGATTAATTCATGTTTACATCATTTCAAAAATTTATTTGATATTTTTTTCAATCTAATCAAATTACTTAATGTCGAATTCGTAATGTAAAGAATATATAGAACTAACATAGGTTAGTTATTTTGCTATGCTTTTAGGAGCATTTGATAAAATTATTCAATTTGTTTTAATTATTTGTGATTGACATAATATAGCTTTGTTAACCATTAATACAGGACTGATATATTATAATATTTGTATTAAAATAATCAAGAATCGAGATTATTTTTGAAATAATAAAATTTGATTAATTGTTATTAAATATTATGTGATTAGCATCAAATAGTTGCAGTTATAATGTCTATATCGTTTATTTAGTTTATACACAATTTGGTTTTCTTAATTTCAACAAATTATCATATAATCAAATTTTAAGCATCGAATAATGTTTTATTTCAATATTTGATCAATTGATGAATGATTTTTCAAAATTCTCAAATGCAAAGATTCGATCATGTTATTGATCAATCTTTGGACACTGTAACGAGTATGCTGGAGGAATCAACGTATTCCGCCTATGATAGGGAATCTGCACTGAGAACGAAACATATGCAGGTCCAAGAATTATCAAATCAAGTGAACGTTAAAACGCAGAAATTGAACGACAATGATTTTAAACTTCATAACTTAAGGAGCAGTATGCAAATGGCCAAAAGAGATTTCATTAGTGAAACAACAAAAGTAAATTCACAATTAGATCAAGCAATACAAAGCGAATTGAATCATTTAAGGATGTTCGAACAATCTCTTATGCAATCGCAAAACAAAGTACAACAAATTAATACATCTTGTAATGATCTACAAAAAGAAATTTTTGGCATCGAGCAAAATATTCATCAATGCGATTCCAAATCATCATATTTACAATCTTCAATGTTAGTTTCCAATCCTTCATACGATAATACACAGTTAATGATTAAAAATGAATTAGATAATATTAGTCGACAAAATATTCAAATAAATGAAGATATGCAAGTTACACACACTAGAATATCATCCAATATATTGCATTCTCAAACGATTAAGCAAGAAATTGCATCATTAAAATCACATCAATCATATTTATTCAATCAAATCAAATCAACGCAAAATTCATTGCGATTGTCACGCGATGAAAAGATATCTAATGAGAACACAATATTTAATACAAAGAACCAACATCAAAGATCCAAGATTCTGTTGGAGTCACAGAAGAATCATTTTTCATCACATGTTAATGAATTAAGTAATAGACTAACAAATTGCGAAGTAGATTTGTTTAACATTGAGCAAAAGAAGAAGCTATTAACTGAAGAAATTAAATGCAAACAAAAAGAGATAACTCAAATGATGGAAACAACAAATAATCATAAATCATCAGCTTCTAATCTTTCACAAGAAAATACAAAAAGAGAAGAAACTATTGCTAAGACATTAAAAGGCTTTAAGAACAAAAGTTTCATTGTTCAATCAAAGATATTTAATAATAAAACACATATTCAGTCAATAAGAACGCAAGAGGATGAAATCAAAGATAAACTCAATACAATTAATGCTAAGATTTCAAGGCAAAATGAAATAGAAGATGAATTGAATGAACTTTCAAAACAAATTGATAAAGACTTCTTCTCTATGAATAACAAGATAACGCAATACGAAATTGTCAAAGATTATATGGTAACTGAACTCGATAATATCGAGAAAAGAATCGAGTCTGCAAATTCATCAACAGATTCTATTGATTTAACGCCCACAATAATTAATTTATCAGACATTTCAGATGATCAATCCGTATTGAGAACTTCGACACTTCATGTTCTTGTTAAAGAGATTCTCGCGCAAAACAAAAATCTTCGAAAACAAGTTCACGTTTTAGAAAGACAAATATCAGATATGAACGGAAGAATGCAAGTTTTATATTCACAGAAAGATAATGCATCAACATCAATCGATTTATTCAAGTATGTATCTATTGCTAGTGGTGACATCCAATCAAAGTTATCAGAGATAAGTGCCAAAACTGCAAGAATCATTAGAAAGAAAAGATTACTCTCTTCAAAGAAGAGAATGCTCAAAATCAAGAATCCTAAGCAATCTAACGTTGACTCAAGTATTTCCGATATGTTTAACAACGAGCTCTTAAAGTGGCTTTCAGTTGAACCAGGAAACAAAACAAATCTCATTTGTCAGTGGAGTGATAAACTCAGAAATTTGATCCACAATTTAGAAACAGATCAATTTCAAAATGTGTTTTATTTAGAATAAAAAAGTGTTTGAAAACAATCATTGCCTTAAATAGAAACTTTGACATTGAAATTTCCTCATTGGTTAATACATTTTGCTTGAAATTTAATTTCAAATTTGATCATTTTTTGAAATTTAATGAATTATAATCGTTATGCTGTCTAGCATTATCCTTTATAATATTTTTCCCAAAAAATGACATTATTTCGAAGATTTCGAGATCTGGCGTGAAACATTGAATATTATGATATCTCGTATTGCATATTATCAACCACATAATGCATAACAGTTTATAAGATTTTCATCCAATTATTTCAAAGATTTATCATTGTTTCCTGCAATTTTTTAATTGTTTGAATAAACATGAAATAAAACTAAACATTTAGAGATTCCATGATGAGCATAGCATATTTTTATAACAAACAATGGATGAAAACAAGTTATGTATTATCAATCTTTTTAAATGTTAGATCATATAAAATTGGATCAATCTGTTTGATTACTTTGAAGAATGTTTTGATGTCATCATCTTTTTGGCTTAATTTTTCTTTCATTAACTCGATTTTCGAATTTCCGCGCGTGAAGTCATCAGAATTATTGGCTGTTGTGAAATTTAGTGTAACTATATCAATTATTTGTATGTTTGTTGTCTCTTGGATAACAATTTTACCTCCATCTTCAGTTTTACTAAAGACAACAGTGTATTTATCTTTATATTTTGATGCATTCTTAATTATATTGAGAAGTTCGTATGCAAACTGTTCGAAATTTGATTTTGTTTTGTTTTCTTCAACAAGTTTTTGATAATCTTCGACAGTAAAATTTGATTGGAGCAAGAAAAATATATCTGAATCAATTGTAATTTCGAAGTTAAGTGATTTGAGAGTATCTAGAAGTCTTTTCTTTGATATTTTGAAATTAATCGTGATTTCTTCTTTATTTTCGCCATTCTGGTATAGAATGGGTATAGGGCCATCAAGCAAAATAAGTGTTCCATAAGGAACTCTTAATTTCTTTGTTTGTTGTGAAGTTTGGTGAAAAGTTTTCATTTTTTTTCCTTAACGTACAATATAAGGTTAATATTCATTTCGCTATATTAGCTAAGATAGTATGGTGTTTCTATCTATTTTGATATTTTATATAGGTTTGAAGATATGTTATTTTATTTAAAGAAGAAAAGCAATATGTGATAAAAATTTCTAAATCAATGCAGTAGAGAGTTCACCCAAATCTTCCCGATAAGAAACTTCCTCTTTGGGATCTTTAGCTTTCTTCCTGCAACAGGCATTACCGAATGATTCCATGGGAGAACGGAATGTAACGCCATTTAAGCAAGTTGTCATGATGTAGTCCAGAGGTTTGTTCGAAATTGAAGGCCAAACCTTTCGAAGTGATCACTCGAGGAGGGATTGTGAGACTTCCGATGATGTCAGTGCAGTAATAGAAAGCTCTGTCGTGGATCTTTGTAGTTATGTATGGAAGGTTGCTGATCTTCTTGAGCTTGCAGAATGCAAATGTATCAGCCATGATTTCGAATGAATGTTGATCACTATCGAGATCTTCGAATTCAATGCTTTCAACCTTTGGGCAGTTCCCAAACGAATGATATCCGATGAATTCGACACATTTTATGAATGAGATCGATGTGAGGGATGAACATGAATATATCGAACTTGGATTGATTGATTTCGCACTGATCCTGATTGATTGGATGTATTTTCAAATGCATTATCAAGGATTTCCTTGGCATTTGCTAAATCTATTTTTCCTGTTATATTTGAACAATTAGGAAAAAATATCTTGATTGATGATATCAAGGTTAACAACGAGTGATGAAATATCAGTTAGCCCGATTACATCCTTAAATGCTCCGTAATCTATTGCCTTCAAATGAGAGACTGCATCATCACTGAGCTTAATTAAAACAAGTGAAGAATCTGAAAATGCGTAAGCTCCAATTGTTGTCAATCCAGAACCAAATGTGACTTTCTTGAGATTAGTATAGCCGAATGCATTATCACCAATTGTCGTTATTGAATCTGGAATATCTAATGTTTCATAAAGATTTCCACAACTTAAAAATGTAGCGGTACTAATTTCATTAAGGTTCTGAATGATCGATGCTATATTCATGATATTGCAAATGCTGATGCTCTAACTTGTTGAAGGTTGTTCGTTTCTCTAGGAATAAAAGCGACGAGTTTAGAATCTGAGAAAGCAGATGTATTTATAATAGTCAATTGGGCTCCGTTTGTTACAGTTTTAACACCTGATGCTCTAAAGTATTGGCTTGAAAGTGTCGTGATTGAATCTGGGAGTTTAAGAATACCATTCAATGACACACATGTTTCTAAGCAATTACTTGGTATTTCAACAAGGGTTGCAATCACGCTATCAATGTTTTTGATGTTACAACTAGAAAAACAATTTATGCCGAGATCATTGATATTATTAGTTGATATTGGTTCAATTGATTCTAAATAGGATGAACAGAACGCATACATGCCGATGCTGGTTAAGCCTGTTCCATATTTAATTGAAAAGATATGAGAAGTTGAAAACGCGTTTTCTCCGATCGAAGTAACGGTGTCGAGGAGTGTCAAAGAGAACTAATTTTGGAAGTTGCTGAACCAAAAATTGCCAATCTTCGTAAGGCCATCGGCCAAAGTCATATCGACTAAATTTGGACAATTCTGATTGAAACGAAGTGTAGTGAGGTTAACGTTATTCCAAAATGATTTTTTTATTCATTTCGATATCACCTTCATTCGCTTAATAACTATTATATCATAACTCTTTATCTCGATTTCTATTGATTTCTGATAATGAATACTTCTAAATGCAAAAATTCAATTTTCAATAAAAATATTTTTGGAAATTGAAAAATTTTAATTCTATATTTAAATGCTACATCAACAATATTATTGAAAGCACACAGAGACAGTTAAATTTAATCAAAATTTGTTTTTCATTAAAAACCAAAAGTTAGCAAATAACAACATAGAATGGAATTTGCTATGGTCCAACGTATGCCGACGCATGAATCAAAACCTGCCAAATTCCATTCTGTGTTGAAAAAGTTGAAAATTAAAGGATAGAAATAATATTTTAACAAACTAAAATAAGATAACCGCATGAGTACTAACAACAATAGACTTATTCTTGTGTTTCTGGGCAGAAATTAAGAAGTTTCTGGAAATGATCTCTGAACTCTTTGTAAGGAACGAGAACCTGATCCCATGGCTGGATCTTGAATGTTTCGCCGTTGATTGTGAATCTAACGAACAACTCAGCGTTCTGATCCTTAAGGAGCTCAAAAATAAGATGAGAAGCGTATGTTGGAACGTATTTCAAGTACTTTCCAAGCATGGCGAGGACAGCTGCAAGTGTTGAATCATGGCCACTGAATAATGAGAACTTCTGGCCATTCTTGAAGGCAGAATCAAGATCCTTTAAGACTCTGCGTAAAACTGGAGAACCTGCAACGCTCTGGTTTGTTGTTGACATATAAGAACCGAACTTAGACATCCACTGTTCCTGGTAGCAAAAGCTCATGAACTTATCATCCAAATAAACTGGTAAATTGCCGCTTGTTGTGCAGTTGAAGGCTGTTGCCCAGCTGCAGATTACGCGCATGCTAGTGACTGTCTTTGGCATGTGGAACTGATTCGCGATGGTTTCCATCATTGGCCAACCTTTCTCAAGCATCTGTTGGTATTCTGGTCCGTTCTAGTACAGCTTGTACTGTGCCTTGTATTTCTTGCAGTTTGAACCCCAGCCATTGATAGAAGAAGTCATCTGGCTGCTAGATGCGATTGTGATAATCTCTTCCTTTCCTGTTGGTGGATAAAAACCGTTAATAAATGACTCAGCGCTCAAGAATGTTCTTCTTGTCGGAGAAGACTCGAAGTGGAATAACTTAGGAGAGAACTTTTCAGGTAAGAAGTGTAATTCATTAACATAATATTGCCTGTATGCTGCCCCAAGATCCTTGTGCATTTCTTCACCGAGGAGTGTCAAGTCAGCAGGCATGCAATTCGGCAAATACTCAATAGATTTCTTCTTAGCATCTTTCTTAAGATAGTTGTATATACGCTTATTATTAGAGCGATTCACAATATCTGAGCTACGACACTTCCATGTGCCTCGCTCCTCAAGTGGGACGAACTGGTAGTTAGGCGTTCTATGGCCATGACGAGTAATGACCGAAACATGTACAAGCGACATATTCGTCAGAGGTGTTGGCATAAGGCGAGGGGCCTGACAGAATAATGACATGTCACAAAGGACACACGTTGTCAAGGCAGCGAACATTAAAAAATGATCCTGAAAAATTTGAAAAACTTCATTGAATTGTTTTAAATTTGATTTATGGTTAAATCGGACTTAGGATAGTCTAAATATGTCTGATTTTAGGATGACCACATTGCTAAGAATAATTCTGAAGCTTTTATAAAATTTTGAAAAGCCATTTGATTTTTGAACGCTTTACAAGATATTTGAATAGGTTACTGAATCATTGGAATTGAGATAATTGAGAGAACCTGTGATGCCAAAATTTTGTTCAAAAATACCATTGGAATATTATTATCCTACTTTGGCTGTATAGATTGAATCCGATTATTCAATTTGAGATGAATATGTCATGCTCCTTAAGCTTCCCAGCATTTTTGCATATGAAATCCTCTATATTTTCTGCTGTAGTGCGGAATTAGCCTAACATTTCTCGTTTATCGATGCAATAATTATTATGACTAATCAAATTATAGACAAAATACCGACGGGAGCTTTGGGGTGTGTGTAGCACAGTTTTTTAGTGTGATCGTAAAGTGTAGGTGTAATAAAACATGTATTTTGACAAAGAAATGTGTGATTTATTCAATTTTAACCAAATCAGCCGAATCGTGTTGATTCCTGCATTCCATAGACTGCCCTATCATCCTAAAGCAAAATTATCCATTCTTGAAATAAATAATTTTCCATGGGAGATTTAAGATTTTTAATGTGTCCTTGTGGACTCTATTCCTGAGATACGTTAAGACATCAAAAAAACAATCATTGTCATACGAAAAACGATGAACTACTATCAAGTTATATTCGATATTTGATATTTTAGATCTACATCAATAACACTTTTAATTCACACAGTTAAATTTTCTCAATTCATAAAATTAAAAGAAATATTTGAAAAATAAAAATATTTTCATAAAATTTTTTGTTATGTCGTTTAGCTAGTTTGATTTCTGGATAAAACACGAAAATCCTTTGAGGGATGGAGAGCCGTGGCCGAGGGGGTATATTGGTAGAAAGAAAAAGGAAAATAATCACGGTAAGTTCGATGTGTAATTCATCTAGTTTGTCCGAGCGCAAATTAATTTGATTTGATTATAAAAAAGCATTTAAGATGAGTTATAACTATGTAAGTTAAGCATTATACAGATAAAGATCAATTGAAATCTGTATTTAAAGTTTGAATGCAAATATCTTCATAATGAAAATTTAATATTAAAATTTTCTTGAAAATGCAGCTATTTTTGTATTTAGGGGATCATTTCCGTTCACTGTAGCATAAAATATTTTAATTTTGATATTTGGTAAAAATTGAAATCTCGCCCCTGTTTTTTTTTTGCTATATAATTTACATGTCAATAATGGTAAATATGCCACGTCACTTTTTGAGCTCTCATTTCGGTTCCCTACACTTCACCTGTATTATAATGGAATACCGCTGCAAAGCTGCATGAGCTCAACTCTGTGTAACAATTTTTTGATTTTCTTGGATAGATGTGTGCTCGTTCTTGATGTGGCATAATAAGAACAACGCAAAGAAGCTGTTAATCAACTCGATTGGCAATCTGATGGAAATTTTATTTATTTTTTACGGTAACATGCCTTGATATTTCGTGTTTATGATGCCACAGAAGTAATATAATGGTCTTCATCATCAAATTCATTTTTCCTCAATTATTGGACGCTTTTTGCCAATCAAATCATGAGAATCTCAAATTAAGCATCGAAACCATTTTTTTTGTCATCTACACATTAGCATTAATATAGCAATCACTCTAGAATGATGATGCGATGATTATAATATAAATTCTTCAATAAGATTTCATCGAACTCTTTATTGCCTTGTTTAACGCATTTACTCATTATACACCGGCTCAGAACTATCTAATTTCAACTCAGAATCATGTAAATAATTATTTGTAATTGATTAATCCGAAATGACCCATAAGTAAGAGAATTATTAAGCCTCTATCAGCACAAATCACAAAAGATATGGTATGGTGAATAAAATAGCATAGGAGATATCTATTAATATGATTTTTTGATGCTTTATTTTGATTTATTGATTGAAATACAATTATTAACTTTATTTCTATTATACATCTTCATTTAAACAATTTCTCTATCATTTGATGTTATCATTATCCAATAAATCGCAATTTTGAAAATATACATTTTTTATATATCTCATGGCTTCATGCATTTTGACAAAAAGCTCCAAAAGAAAGTTAAGTGAAATAATTAGAAGGCTAGATAACCAAAAAATTTTATTTCCAAATTTTAAATTCTTAAAATATAGCAATAAAGTATCATTGACATTCATATGTGGACTGATTAAAGTTGAAGTATCATAATTAAAGTATTCATAATGCATCAAAATTCTTGATATTTTTGATCATCAAAACGAAAGGATAAAAATAAGTCCCCAAATTCAGGGTATATATAGATGAACGGAAGTTTAGTATAGATTTTAAAGCAAAAGCATGAAATCTTGAAATTTACATTAAAATTTTTTGTTACTTTTTAATAACACAATGTTTTGTTTTTTGCTTTTTCACACATTTTGTATGATACAAATATCATATCTCGGTAAATTCGAAACCAAAACAGGAACAGACGTACGATTAATATACACTCGTCAGCTCAAACCTTTTGATTTATATCTCCATTCTAGGTATTGGGATTTAATCTATCTGAATGATAACGAATCCAAATATTTTACAAATCAAACATCATTTGTTGCTCACATCGAAGAATTGCCTTACGAATTCAAAGTTCCATCAGAAAATACGTATTACGCTTACGCTGCATTAGAACCAACCGAACGGCCACCAACAGATGGGTATTTTGTCGTCCATAACAAGTGGGGATGGCTTACTCTTGCAGATAGAATAATTCAAATTTTTGCTTTCGTTCAAATTTCATTTTACATAGTGATAACAATTTTATGGACTGTCAACAAGATAAAACATCTATTGATTAAAATGCAATTAAATACATTATTTATTGGTTGCAATATTTGCATTTTGATCATTTCTATTGCATTTGCAGTCCTCCTGATGCGAGCCAACAAGGATTACACGTTTTTCACGTACTCAATTGCATTTATAATCTTTTTCGTTCGTGTTTTTGTTTATTTATTCTTCTTCATAATGATGTCGACAGGTTTGTCATTAGTTGATGAACAAATCAGTATTTGCACCATTATGATAAACATTTTAGCATCATTATGCCTCACTGTATCTTTTATATT
This sequence comes from Trichomonas tenax, assembly GCA_023091735.1. Classification (NCBI taxonomy): domain Eukaryota; phylum Parabasalia; order Trichomonadida; family Trichomonadidae; genus Trichomonas; species Trichomonas tenax. Next base: position 25,250 of record JALKBU010000378.1, read on the forward strand.
GCTGCTGCTTTTGCGTCCAATTGCTGTTTACTTCGCATTGGCATTTTTTGTTGTCTCATATTTATTTTATATCTTTCACGAATTCCGCAACGGAAGGAAAACTCTTCAGCGCCTCAACGCACATATTATTATGATAGACGAGTCTGGAATTAATCCTGCTTCAACACCAACGTTCAAGAAGATCAAGATGTGGCAAACATTTACGAGATTGTACACCTTTGGTTTTATTCTTTTGATGCTTGCTTGCGTTTGGTCTATGGTTACAATGACTGATATATGGCAGATAGTTATATATCTGCCGATAGAGATTGGCTTATTTATTATATTCGCTTGGGCAGGATGGTTCGCGAGATTGAGAAATTCGATGCAAGTCAGTTACTATGATGGCGAAGATGAAGATGCGTATAGAGTTAAAGATAGTGGCTCTGAAAGTTCATCATCAGACGTTGTTCAGAAGAGGCAGGCTCTAATTCAATGGCAGCATGATATGAAACTCCCTCAGATCCCTCCAGAAGCTCCAAAACGAAGGATATTTTCCGCATAATTTCTTTTGTTTGTTATTTTAAATTGTTAGTTTGTTTTATTATTATATTAATCAAAAATCCACATATTTACTGGCGGCCTCGAGATCAACATCAGCGGCGTCATCGAGACGCCTCACCACAAGTACGGCTTCAACCATGAGACAGAGTGGAACACAACACTCAACGCTCGGAAAGCTCCTCTTTCTCTGTTCGACGCCGGACTTGTCGTGGCTGTTGTCCCTACATCTCTCGTTCCCGCTCTGACTGATATCGACGCCGTCCTCTCTTACTGGCAGACTATGATCAAAATCCACTACTCTTTCAACGATATGTACTCAATCAGAAGGTGCCCCGACGGCCGAAAGACATCTGCACTTCTTTACAGCTTCGTTCCGAAAGCGTTCAATGTTGACGGCGCCGGTGCGTTGGCAGTTGCCGTTCTTCGTCAAGGCCGCATCGAGGTTGTCACAAAACTTATCAACGAGTTCATCGACATCGGTCAGCTCAGCATGTCATCATTTGCCGAGCACCACGAGATGTCACACCAGTTCCAGAGGAACTGGGGCTTTGGCCCCGAATCTAACTGGCGCGAGATGACAATCGACGTCAAAGTTTTCATCAACTACATCTACCAGAACAGAGTCAGCGTCCGCCGTCAGCCAAGCATCAACAACGACATCGAGTGCATCCGCCAGCTTTGGGAGGTCGACATCCACCAACACGTCGACATAAACAACGCAGACTCAATCAAACAAAACTAAATACAGTTCTACAACGCATTCCAGTATTACTTCGGCGCTTCACAGTATCGTGAATTCCTTCGCTGCCACATCAACGAAGTCTACTACAAGCGCCATTATCAGAGCATGTATTACATCAACGAGATGCTCCTCCACGCGTGCAAAGTCTTCAATCGCGACTTTCGTCCATACTTCCGCACATTCCCCAATGTCTTCAACTACGACGATGCGAGCAACATCAACCCATCCAACGACCACCTCATTGATGAAATGGATCTGAAAGAGTTCCACCCTGTCTCTCTTCTTTACCAGAGCGGCAACGTTGTTGATAGCGTCGAGAAGTTGAACTAAAATCACAACAGCCAACAAAAGAATATATAACAAAAAAGCCAGCATCAGAGATTGAAACAGCCATCAAGCAATCAAAATGCAAACAATAACTCAATGAAGAAAATCATTATCGGTGTTGGCATTGGAGCTGCAATTTTAGCAGTCATAATAATTGCCATTATCGTAGTCGTTGTCGTAAAGGTGCCTTCAAAAGGCTTTAACGAAGAAATTGATAATGAATACAGCCTTAACATTTTATATATTAAGATAAAAAAATTGTTCTATCCCTTACTTACAAAACATATTTTTATAACTAACAAACATTATTTTCATTTAATGACAGTTCTAATTCAGCTTCTTTCTGCGCAACTTCTTTTTGTAATTTTTGAACTATTTCATGCAGTCTTTCCAGCTTCACATCATTCTGTTCAATGATTCTCCTTTTAGAAGCAATTCTGCCTAATTTTGTGTTATTTCGAGGCGATATCAATGCAACAGGAGGCGTTTCTACATGTTTCATCAATTTTCTCTTATATATCTGCAGTTTATTGATGTTGTCCTTCATTTCCTCGACAGCGTCATTGCAATATGCAATGTCGATTAACATGTCATTGACATTTTTGATATTCGATCTTAGTTCTCTGATTCTTTCGAATTTCTTTTGTAATTCTTTCTCTATTTCTAATCTTCTCTCCGTAAATTGATTCTGAAGAGATTCTGTCTCTCTTTCTATCTTTATTGTGTTGTTTTTGATGTTATTAAGCCTGTCGTGGACTTCCTGCTTGATTTCATCAATGTGGTTCATGACATTTATTGGTTTGCGTGGAGAAAGCTGGAATTTCGTTTTCTCCGGTACTTCAGGAGACTTATATTCATTCAACTCCTTCTCGAACAATTTTTTCCTGTGATTAAGCAATTCCCTCCTTTCTTTGTTCTGATTTATGAAGTTTTCGAGTGTTGCTTTTCTTGGTGATTGTTCTATTTGACTTGCCTTGTATTTTTTGGATAGAGAGGCAACATCGCTCTCCAAATCAAAGACAATGGATTCTATTTGTGCCAAGCAAGGAACAATTTGCGTTGTTTTTGAGTATGCTTCGATTTTTCGTTTATTTAGAGATTTAATTGTCTGCTGCAGTGAAAGGATCGATTCTTTGCATCGATTTTCCTCAATATTCAGATTGCAAAGCTTGATATTGATGAAAGAGAAGATTTCTTCTAATCGCAAAACTCTTCTTCGTTTTGTGTTAACTGACTCTGTGTAGAAATCGACAGAAGATTGCAAAACATCGATATCGCATCGAGTAAACAAAGAACAAGGCAATACTTGTTTCGTGAGCTCTGAAAACACATATTTAAGTTCTTGTTTCATTTTTTCGTTTTCATGAGAAATTCTGTTGAATTCGCTTTGCGCTGTGTTGAAGCGGACTTGTTCTTGCTTTTTCTTGAAGAGAAAAGTTTGAGGAATATTTTGTTTCCTTTTTTCAACAATTTTGGACCTCTCATCAATGACGACACTCCTGAAAGACAGAGCGCGCTTGATGTTATCGATTTTTGCGATGTTTACTCGAATTTCGTATTTAATTCTGTTTATTTCTTTCTGAATTGGAGCGGATTCTGCACTCTTAGACGAATGAAGACTGCTGCTGTCATTTGCGCTCTCTAGAAAACTTTCTTTCTTCATATTCATCATTTTAATAAACGTTCGTTAAACAGGGTCTGATACCAAAAATTCGACAAATGCAGGGCATGCAATATAGACATTTAAAATCTTATGATAGAGCATTTTAAGAAATAAAATTAATTAGCCTATACACGGTACATATAGTGACAAGAATGTTTTTGGATTTTATAATTTTGTTTTTATCTCAAGAACTCAATTGAAAAAATTGCATTATTATGATATAAACTTCGAAATATTATACCTAAACGAAAGATGTATAATATTATATGTGAGTTACAGATGCAGACATTAAAATGATCATTTTTTCTGAATGGATTTTCTTCCTTGTTAATAAGGTTAATTTCCCAAAAATCTTTATCTTATCATTGTAATATAAAATTATAAAGCATCATCCAATTGATGAATACCTCACAAATATTAAGCTCCAAAACCATGATTTAAATATTTCATAATTTTATATCAAAGTTAGAGAAAAATATTATGTTTTCCAGTATCTACATAATAAACATATTCTTAATTTAATATTATTGTCAAACATAATTTACAAATTCAAAATAATAGACTTTCCATACTCTACATAATATGTAAAGTCCAAAAACAGTAAAATAATAGAAAAATGTTGATATAAAGAAATAAAATAAAAAACGTACTAAAATTTTCATGAAAGCGAGTGCACAGGAAGAATGGATGAAGATCGTTCAAACGTTCAGCAAAGCCATCTATAGCTCTCTTTCTAAGGAAAAGAACATCATGATTCGCGAATTGATGAATATTTTCAACGATTTTGATGAAAAACTTAATCGTACATTGAAAAACAACGCAATGAAGGAGGAAATATTAACGAAAAGTCGTGAGTTGCTTCGAAAACAGACAGATTTACTTGAAGATTCAATTAGAAAAGATGGAATAATTAAAAGCGCACAACAAAATTCAACACCTTCGTTCAATGATAGACTGGCACGTCAAATAGAAGTCCTCGAGCAAGAAATTAAGCGTTATACGCCCAATTATCAAACCTCAAAAATAGATAAAACAAAAAACTGTTTATATTTGATTGACACAAAGTTGAAACGCTTGGAAGACCTCAACTATACATTGCTAAAACGCTCTGTCGTTGTTGATGAAGGTAACGAAGTCACTGATCAAATAAATTCAGAATTTGGATCGATTCCAGGCCTTCTCCAGGCGTTCCACAAGCTTACAGAGGAGAACGAACAGCTAAAAAAGCAAGAAATCGATATTGGTGTTGATAATTATTCGAAAAGAAGGCCTTTTTCGCAACTTACGACGCTTTGCGCACAAACTCTGTCAATATTATTCCAGAACGATCTCAAAAACAGCGAATACATTGCAAAAACATTGAATGTTAATTTTGAAGACGAAAATGCGAAAGATTTTGATGAAATGACCGGCGACAAATCATTTATTATGGACAAGCAGGACATACAATCGATGAAACAGCAATTAGAAGAAATACAGAACGAGATAAAAGAAAGAGAAGACGAAATCAAGAAAATCACAGCACAAGTTGATACTTCATTCGTCACAACATCAAAGAACAGACTTTCCTCGAAATCTCTCACTGTCGACAAACTTTCGGCGATGTGTGAACATTTAATCAATCAATTATCGATAAAAAGAAAAACAAACGAAAGCCTCAACACAGATATTGAAAAAATCTCAAAAGAAATCCTTCAAATCGAAGAAGAGAAAGTCCAACTCGGAAAGAATTACGTGAATATGTTTAAACCGATCTTCGAGTTGCTCGACACACACGACGTTGTGTACGCGAACATGTATGGAAACAGAAAAGTTGCGCAAACATTGCAATCGATTTGCGCAGCATTTGGATTAGATTTATTTTATCAAAAGAGAACATACAAGAATCAAATTATGAACAAATTCGAGGCACCGCCGCTTCCTATTACTCCTCAGAAAGTCATTTCACCATCGACGTCTGGATTTTTGGCGAAATCATCACCAAAAGCAAAAGTTCTTATCAAGCCAAGTCCAGCAAATCAAAAACGCGGCGGAAAGATATCAAGTCAGAAGTCTCTTTCTTCTATAAGGAACTTCGGAATGATGCTGCCACCTCCACCTCCTGAAGAGCTGCCGAGCGCACCTCCTGAACTCAATTCAGACCAATCTTCTGTCCCTGTAAAACAGAATGATTTGGACAAATTTATTAATTTCTTTTTGTTGACGGATTGCCACAAACTCGCATGCCAGATCGATAACAATATACCAGATACATCGGAGGCTATCAAGGAATATAGAATAAAGGCTTTCGCGGAGATTCATCGCACAGCAGATGAAGCAATGAAGAAATATATCGAAGAGACAACAACAAAGCTTCAAACAATCAGACAATGTGGGCAGCTCATTCTCGTTAAAGAAAAGGCTTCTATATCTACTCAAATCGATCCTATACCGTTCGTGGATATGGAAACAATGACAGATCCTCCAAAGAAAGGAAAAAGATAATTTTATTTTTTTTTATGTTGTTTATTTGTAAAATATTAGATTTCAAATATAGTTAAAAGTATATGATATACGATAGTCTTGAAGCCATAGTATATAATGATGATACTTTCGTCACTCAATATCATTCACGCATTGTGATTTAAATCATTTTTCAAATCTCGAGTTTGAGCATCTAAAAAATAGTTTTATGTGATCTATGTCACATAAATAAGTATACATTTACCTAGTGGGTATATCGTATATGGTATTTCTTCTTTTCAAACAATTGTTGTTCATGAAATTTCAATTTTTGTATATATTATCACAAAGCCTGTAAAGACAAACGTTTCAATATTATTATGGAGGGGATATAAATTTGTAGAGTTTGATGGCCATTGTTAATAAAATATAAAAATTCGATTTTTTTTTGAATTTGAAAATCATCATTTCTAAGATATATATACAACAAATGCTATGCCATTTGAAATGACTTTGTAATATTTAACTAACAAACAATTCATTTTTTAAAAAGGCGAAAATAAAATATCAACAACAACCGCCTTCTTTCTTAGGTTCCGGATCAAGCGGTACCGGCATTTGTCGTTGCGATTGCTTAAACAGTCCCTCATTCATTGCTATCAATTTTTCAGTAATCGTTGTAAACATTTCATTAACTCCAGATCCTGTTGCAGCACTGGTCTCAAAATACGGTAATTCCAAGGAATCCGCCAACTTTTGGCCTTTTTCTTGCGAAATTATTCTGTCAGGAAGATCAATCTTGTTTCCGCAGACTAAAACAATGGAATCTGATGTATTTTCGCGTATTTCGTCGGCCCAGCTCTGTACTTGCTCGAAAGAGTCTTTATTCGTGACGTCAAAAACAATAATCGCGACTGCAGCGTTTCTGTAGTACATGGGAGTCAACCCTCGATAAAGCTCTTGACCTGCAGTGTCCCAAACAGAAATTGTTATCTCTTGTCCGTTGATATACAAAGTTTTTGCAACAAATGAAGCGCCAATCGTTGTTTTCGCGAGTCCATCGAATATGCCGTTGACGAACTGCATGATTATCGATGTTTTGCCGGCACCACTTGAACCTAGCAAAACAAACTTCGTCCCATTCTTTGTTTGCATTATTTTTTAAAAAGAAATTGCCAAACGGACGATTGAAAAATTAAGGTTTTTGACAATAAAGTGTAAAGCGTCAAAATTTTTATTATTGATTTATCGCTTGAATAAAACTTCATGGAGAGTCACTGCTTTGCATACTCATCTTTGAAACCCAATGTATCTATACACCAGCGATATCTCCATATTATAGAATACACCATAGCTATAAAGCATTTCTCACTTGTTAGAATTTTCGAAATTTTGATTGAGAATACTACAATTAAGAGACCTGCGAATCGGGTTAATGAAAATAAAATTTGGTGATTTATCTTTGAAGACAACGTTAGGGACTGGAAAATGACCAATCTCTGCTCGATCTCGTAATGTTTCATGCTTTCTAAGAGGACGTAAAAAACTTGTTCTGGATTAATTTCGGCAACTTTCAAAATTGTGGTGAGAGTTTCGAAGCCATCATAGATATCGAATATAGTGTTGTTCTCTTTGAAGCTCCAACGTTTTTGGCGCTTTCTGCTATGTTCAACTCGAGATTCATCCTTTAGCACACCACAAAGGTGATAACATGATTTAAACAGTAAAATAAACAGAGATATGAGACTGAGTCATCATGGTTCAGCAGAAGATGAGAGAATTTATAGCACAGTAACAGGTTTTTGGCAATTCAATTCATTCAAACTGTAATAAGAAGGATAACATTGCAAAAATAAGCGTTAAACTATGGATGAGCGAATTGGCAAAAATGGGCCAATTCGCTAAAATCGCAGACCCAATTCGCGCACTGAAAAGTAACAATGTTGTGCCAATTTATAAAGAATTATATTTGTATTCTAAAATATCACAGGTAGATATACCATTAGAATTTGTGATTATAATTTCACAACATTAAAGCTAAAATCAGAAGTTTTGATTTTATTAAACATTAATCTTGAGTTTTTGAACCTAAAAACGAGTGATTTTTAATGCAAAATAGTTTGCACTGTCCCTCTTAAGTTATTCATAATAAAATGAGTTTTTCTCAAGAGCTTCTCGATAAATCTATACTTTTTCTTGGTTGTTTATTATCTAAATGAAATTTGTAATATGAAAATCATATAGCGCATTAGCGAATTTAGCTGACCCGTAACGCTTTTCAATTTTGAATAGTTTACGTGAATTCGGTGCATTGGCTAAAAACCTTATTAGCGAATTTTGTCACTTTTCCATTAATTACACAGGGGTTATATTAATTATCGAGGGGAAATGTGTTAATATGGAGGAGAAATTGTTATAAAGGGTATTCAAAGAGTTTCAATAAAAGGGGAATTGAAAATAATAAGGGGATTTTTATTATAGGGGTTTGATAAAATAATGAGGTGGATTTTTATAATTTCCGGGTCAAACTGCATTATAAAGGGTCCTTGGGTCGCTCCCTCCTCGCGATCCTTAAAAATGTTGAGTTCGCGCCCAGCCAAAAAGTGCCTAATTCGCACATCCATAGTTAAACATCATAAATCATGCTTTGGAATCTAATTATATGCATTATATCAGTTAATCACAATAAATTAATGATAATTGTTGGCAAAATCATGGATAGTGATATTTGATGGCATGAATGACGAAATAACATAATTCATATGTAAAATGATTGGAGCGTAGACTGTGTGTATCATTTTTTTATGCAATAAATTTAATATTGTTCGAATTGAATGTAAATTTTGTAATCATTCATAAATAAGCACTACAGGTAAGGACAGGCAATGTGATTGGCCGCTAAATTCAATGTGTTGCAAATAAGATATTGAAATATTGTGATGATTATAAAAACACGTTTGCAAAAATCTAAAAAGCAATGTAAATCGATTAAGAACTCAATGCATTTCATGAATCCCATGAGGACAAATGAAGGTTAAATAGTAGTATAATTAACACTTGTGTGTTCATGTATATCTTGTTTCCTCGCTGATTTCTATAATAGTTTTTGATGATGTTCTTTTCCGCATTCAAGCCCCATATTTTTTATGAGATAACATACATGAGTATTTAGTTTGTAGGACACATAACATCCCAATGAATCAAATTTTATCATGAGCAATGATTAATAAACATCCTTAAATAAAATTAATTTCCACATTTGAATGAAAAATAACTATTAATCAATAACAATGCTGCAACAAGTTAAATTATGAGTAATATAGTATACTTATATCAATATAAATGAATATAATGAAAATATATAATTTTGATATTAAATATCATTTATATAGAACTTATATGAAGCATGCAATTCAACAGCATAAAAAGAAGCACCGAAATACGTTGGTGTCATCTTCAAATATCAATTTTTGAATGGAAAAGTTGGAATTTATAGGTTTCCATTCAAATTAATGACAGGGTCTCACAAAACATTACAGGTTCCTTTATTAACACTCCTTCTAATTTTATGTGCGATTAAATTTTCGCCAAAATAAACCCAAGAACCATTATTCTCGGCGCTGCCTGTTATGTGGGATTCTTCAAAACACGATTTAAAGATGCTTTTTTATTAGTTTCATTTTTTCGTTATAAATTTAATCTTAAGAGATTTAAACGGGAAATATAACATTTTAAGATTAGAGTGCATCCAACCGCATATTGCTGATCATCCAATTCAAATAAATATTCACTAATCAAAAAATGCAGATTACGGATTAACAATGGCGCTACAGAGCATAGCCATGAAAATATTTGATCACATATCAATGCCCAGGAAATTTCAAAGACGCTGCTTCATATGAAATTTGTTGACAAAAAATAAAAAGTATATTTTTTCTTATTTCCCCTCATTTTCCTACACAGAGTGAGTGAGAAAATATTGAGGGAGCAAAGAAAATCCTCATATTGAATTTTTGAAAAGAATCTTTCAATCAAATTACACATAATTTTATATTTTTCTTTCGCAGCACAAAGCAATCCGCATAATTTTTCTTTATGTTGAAGTTCAAACGTTTGAGTTCACAAATATTTGAGTAAGATTTCTGAATCTCAAAACTAAAATTCTGTGAGAGTGAATGATGTAATACAAAATGTGAAAAGAAAATAATATATACAAAGTTCTCAAATTTAATAATGGACTGCGAGATTACGGACAAGCTTATGAAGGATATCCTTAACGCGCGCTACGTCAATAAGCACTACAGGACCACAGCAAAGTCGATAAAAGACTACGAAAGGCTGAAAACGAGGATCACAAAAATTGGTGTGAAAATGGATATTGTGACAGCATGCCTCGAGAACATGTTTGGACAGCATGCAACTGCTATTATTCTTCTCTCTCAAGCTGCAATAATAGAAAAAAACCTTTCGATTGAGGTCGATAGATTAGCAAAAAGAAACAGACAAGCACTTCTATGTTGGTTTGCTGAGAATTGGGATCAGATCCTCCCATTTCTAAATAAAGATAAAGAAAGAAGAAGACAAAAAATTATTAATTATAACAAATCCGTGGAAATCGATGTTTCTGACTTCAGACAGCTCCTTAATTACCACTAGTATAGTATATTTTTTGTTTCTTTGAATTAAAAAAAATCGATTTCGCTTTCATTCTTTCAAATAGGGACGTTACAAAGTTGGGAATCTGACATGTAAAATGGGAAAAATCAAAAATGTGTCAAAATTTCAAAACTTACATGTCCGATTTTCACTTTTGTTACGGACTTTTCTTTCAAATTTTTCTGTGTCGCTCAAAAAATCATCAATTGACTTTCGCAGCAGGCGTGAAAAACTATTTATATTCAACTCGTCTATCGGTTGTTTTTGGGCTTTTTAGGGATCTTTTCTTCAAGAAGTGTTCTAACTCTCAAATTTGGTTTTTAGTGACCAAAATTGGCAAAATTAGCATTACCATTATGTAAATGTTATAATAAACCATATTTTAAAAAGTAATAAGATTAAAAGTCACGTTTTTTCACAATTTATTTGACACTGTTTACATTAATAAAATAGTATATATGATGCGAATTATTTTGACATCGTTTTTATTTTTGAAAACTTCATTTATATATTAATCGTTAATTTCAGCATATTCATTTGTCTGCGTTGAAAATGGACAAATCAGTGTCTACTAAATGTTGGACTTACAGGATAAAAGCTGAATGCGATGATGATAATATGATGGCTTATCACCTGCATATGTATCCTATTGAATATCAATACCCAATCTGTTCATTTTTAGTAATCCTGATTTTATCTCGTTATTATTCACTTGATTTGTCCATTTTCAACGCAGACAAATCAGTGTCTACTAAATGTTGGACTTACAGGATAAAAATGTGTTGCTTTTTATTCGCAAAATATTTAATCTTAATTTGCAACCCTTACTTTTCATCCACACAGCATGCAAACAACATGAGTAATGATAACCCGTCAGTTAACATCAAAATAAATCAAGACATTTTTTTGATATAATATTGAATAATATATTTTTCATGCTTTATATATCCGCAGCATTTTAGATGGGAAAATATTTCATTTGCCACCAAAATTAGACCTTAAATATTCATACTGGTGGAGAAAAATCGAGATGTTTGAGTAGACGTAGAAAATTCAGTGGTGTCTTGAAATTATCTTGATGAAGTTTTTATTATCAGCTACTATAACCATACACAATGGTTACACTTGTTGTACTTTATTTAAATGTATCTGCTTCATTGAGGCTCATCGGTATATTTATAGGGATAATACGCACTTTTCTTCTCCAAAGCCCATTTTTTGGAAAAATTTTTAGTGAGAACACCTTTATTGTATACATTTAAAATATTTCGGCGTGGAACTTTGTTTTTATTGCTCAGAAATTGATTATATGGGGAATTTTCTATCTCAGGTTTTGAAAAGGCAGAAATTCCAATGTCCAAGTTTGAACATCGTTGCGAAGAGAGCTGGAAACTTCTAGAGAAGTGGATGCTATTGCTTGCAATATGGAAGCTATGTTTTAGTAGTCCATATTCCATGGATATCTTCCATTATTGATTTAATTTTATAATTATACTTTAGTAATGATTTATAATGATATTAATTAATAGAAACAAATACAATGCCTTAGTAGATTCTAGATTTATATCAACTTTATCATTAGAATCAAAATATCTTTTAGAAGTTATATTTTTTCAAAAAAAAAAACATTTTCTATGGATATACTCGTATTAAGCAGCATGCACTGAAGCAAAATAACATGGGTCAATACATAAAAACGTTTTAACCGTAACAATTTTAGACTTAAATTAATTATTTACGCGTAAAATATAATAAAATTTGATTAAAACCATTAATATGCTATATGGTATTTGAATATATCTGCTAGAACAACGCTAAGTGACAAAAAACGTAATTTTTTGCAACACAAATTTTGAATTCCTGAGAAAAACTCTTTTAGTGTTATTTGCTCCCACAACACGATTCTTAGCGAGAAATAAGTGCAATTTTTGCAGTGAAAATCACTCATACAATAATCCCGGCTCTCAAATCTTTAGGGTCCTTTCAGTTTAATTATTAGAGTGCAGATGGACGAAATTAGCACAGAGCGCCGCCAAGACATCATTAAAGCGAAGTCCACGAACAAGCACAGAAGGACCACTTCTCAGAGCATTCGTGATTACGAATAATCACGCATTTCGAAACTGGGGATTAAAATGGACTGCGTGTCTGCTTATCTGGACTACATATATGGAACTCACGCCACTGTGTTCATGCTATTGCCTTGGGCTGAAGAATTGGAAAGAAAATTGAACGTGGAGGTTGACCGGCTCGCTAGGAGGAGTAAGCAAGCGTTGATTTGCTGGTATGCAGAGAATTGGGAACTTCTGTATCCTTACATCAACTTGGACTCACAGAGATATGGTTCTAAACTTGGATTCGAGAAATTCATTCAGAAGAGGGACTACCAGAAGGTCCTGGAGATTGATATATCAGATATTCGTCAATTGCTCAATTATCACTGAACATTTTCAACAAATTATTTTATATTTTTGTGATTTTTTTGGGTTTTATCAATGTCTTTATCATTAACACAGGTTATTCCTTTATATTATGCGCGACGCGCTTTGTTTGTATCGAGTGTAATAAACATCCATGCAGATTGTTTTGATATTTTATTGATTTATTTTCAAATGTCAATGATAATGGTGAAAACTGCTTTGGTAACTTCTTTTGTTATAATAGCAACAATGATGGCAACATATTTCCAATAATTTTACAATTTTTTTTTTTTTTTTGAATTAATCGAATCAAAGTTCATCGATACTTGGCCTGTAATGAGATAATGTTAAACATTATCATAATATTGTCCGTTTTGAACCAAAACAATAAAATTGCAATAAATATTTAAAATCATTTTGAGCTTTCTTGATTATTGAATATTATAGTATAATGGTCTGCATTATCAATGGATGTTAGAATCCTTGAGAATAATTGTTCTAAATTCGAATAAATATTATTAATTGATAAATTCATTTGCTTTAATGTTGTGTTTGAAGGCTTCCAATGTTGCAACTCGACTCCCCATAGCGTGGGCAGTTGTCTTTTAAGCTCTAACTTATCAAAATCGAATAAAAATGTGTTCTTTCAATTTTTGTTGAGGAAAGAAGATATGTGTTGAGATTTTCTGTTGCAAACTGTCAATATGTGTCCACTGAAACTAATGACGTAATGCTTATACTGACAAAATCATTCGATTTTGAGCTTTTCTACGATTTTTGTGAACTTATTCTCAATCGATAAATTCTTTCATTAAACCATTTTAGAGCACTTTCTGTATCATATTGTACTTCGTTTGAGGGATGATTATGATTGTATATTTTCAAATTAGATATCTTTCAAAAATAAACAAAATGGTGAAATTATTCCAAAAACACAACACTATCTGCTTCCACGAGATCATGGAACACCTGCAATTGACTTAAAACTACGAGTTTAGGTCAAAATGATTTTTATAAAAACGGCATTTTTTAAAAATTTGTTGATGTAAACACCATTCCTGAGATGATAATATACCGAATATACTGCAAAATTGCCAAAATAGTCTTTTTTTTTGTGAACTTGTGATAACGATAGGTATGTTATAGCAAAGGAATGCCATTTGACTCGCGCGCGTACCGAATTTTTTCTTTCCTATTTTTTGATTTTTCTAGGGAACTATAGCAAAAATAAGCAAGCGAACGCTATAATAGTGAGATGTATTTGTTATAATCATCAAAGAGATTCATAACAGAAGCTCATTATTGATTTGTAATGGATTTCTGTTTGTAATCATATCATGATTAAGTAATATCTTGCTAAGATCATGAAACAGATTGCACCACTAGAATCAGCACCCACAAAAAGCACGTAAATGTTTCATCAGATTCGTCCAGGAAGGGGGTTTACTCGTTAAAAATCGCAAAACTCAAAAAGTTCAACGAGAAAAAAGTGGAGCCAAAAATCAATTATGGCATTTTCGTTTTTTGTGAATATTGAGATGATTATGTTTTCGTTCCAAATTTTTGATTTAATTTTATTCTCCACCTGTATGAATATAATATTTTTTAATCATATTCCCTCAACATGAACGTTGATTGAGCAGTTTTGAAAATATTGATTGGCTTTTGGTGGTCGAAATTGATTTTGCGCGGTTTTTTTGACGCTAAAATAACTGTCTTTAGCTTCACTCTCTCCACCTTGCTTCTATTCTTTGGAAAGTGCAGTTAATGACAGTCATTGTAGCTGATTTTGATATAACGTAAATCTGAGATCGAAATTTCGTTCACTAGAGCGAGAAATTATATTCAATATCGAAAAGCCACTTCTTGTGTGATTGTCATCACTCTGATCTTTATTGGTGTGAAAATTTGCCTATTTTTATAGAAAAATATTAAATTCGGACGAAAATTAACGATAAAATGACATTTAAAATAAAAGATATGAGCTCAATTTATGTAGGGTATAATAACACTCTTATGATATCATCACAGGGACAAGTTGGAGCGTCCCCATATATACAGTATACCGAATTATCTCATATTCCATTTTTATATACAACACAACAATCTTATAGCTCTCCGTGAATATCATGCCATAGATGAGTACTGATCATTGACACAGAGAAAGCTTTCTCAAGCTTAACAAAAAGGCCATCAGTGAAAAAGTGAGAGTGTATTTTAACCCAAACTCGCGATCATTTGTACAATTTTTCCCCTTCGAACTAAACATGAAAAGTCCAAACTATGACAAGGTGATTAAAACAAAATATTTAAAATAAAATGAAAGGGAATTAACAATAAAAAACGGTTTGAATAGTCAAAACTGTGTAAATAAGGTTAATATCTGATCAATATCAAAATAACTGAAAATATCAATACAGCTTTTTAAGTAAGTTCTATTTAGCGCAAAATTTTTCAAGTCAAAATAATTTTAACAATTGGTGGATTTTTCATTTGTCATTTTTTTATTATTTTTCATGGAAGTTAAATTCTCGAGTTCGAAGATCAATAACTGCATGAATCTTTGTCCTGACGTCGAGCAGACGTTCACGATATACTCCAAGGATCAACAACCGTTCACTCTGAAAAAATATCAAGCATGTTTAATTTCTCAAACGATTTATTCCATTGTTACCACCGATTCTGCATGCCTGGAGTATAGAATTGAATACAATGCTGAAAGTAGTATTGTTTTTCAATTTTTGAACGAAATTATTTTTTCAAAATTGCAAATTATTGAGAAAAACTTCGATGTATACATGAACATTGCAACAGAACTAGGAATGCAGGAAGTAATTGAAGAATTAAACCTGTATTTAAGTCAACAATATATCAACACTTTAGAATTCACTGTTCAAACAAGTTCTTATAAAGCAATTTTGAATTCATTGGCAGAGAAAATCAACCTAATATCAGAATCATGGCTTACTTTGATTCCAAAGTCATTTTTCGTTGATATCTTGGGATTAAATCCAACTTTCAACGATATAAACATATACGTTCGTGCTGTTATGGCCCACAAATTACCATATGAATATATTGATTCGATCGATATCAAAAAATTAGAATTGAAGACTCTCGAGTTAATTCTTCAATATTTGACCAGCACAGGTAATGTAAAGGCTATTGCTCCTATCGCTCTTTACTTGGCAAGCTCCGCAATCAAGATGAAAGCTGAAATCGATGAGAAAAATGATATTATTGAGCACGGAGTTAATTTCAACTCAGAAGTCGACTGTTCATTCATAAAGAGCGGAAGATCATACATCCGTGACAAGTTCTGGGTGTGCCAGGACTGCTGCAAGTCAAACCAGATCATTTGCGAAGCATGCAGACTTAAATGTCACGCAGATCATCACGTCGTCGAATTTCGCTCAAGTGGCTCCGGATTTTGTGACTGCGGCGCTGGAGAACTTCCATGCAAATGCCAATGCATAAAACGCGCTCACATCATCAAAAAACAATGATAATTTTTAATTTCATTTCTATTTTCAAACAAAACATAAAACTCATCTTTCTTCATTTACTGCTTTATGATATTTTTTATAAAAAATGTGAATTTAATTATCACAAAATAAAAAAAAACTTTATAAATATATGTTTAATTTTGTTCATACCCATAAAATATTATAGAGCTCATTGTGATATATAATTTTGATATGTTTAAATTATGATCTGCTTTAAGGATAATGATTTCTGTCGTTTAGAAATGAATATAATGACTAATGGAATCAAAAAGATTGTTTGATTATAAATATTTTTTTATTGGCAATACCCTACTTTTAGACTTTTTGAAAAAAACAGTTTTTTTAGAAAAAATCCTCAATATCATAGCAAATTCAAAAATAAACACAACATTATTAATAGCATCGGGGGTGTGACAATCTTGTATGGCACAAGCCTCGAACAAAGATGTTTTATCATCGCATTTCATGAAATTTGCGCTTCATAAAACTCGATGAATATGAACATCTGGAGCCTAATAATTTGCATCATATATACCCATATATATTTGCACTGATTCACAGTATCAAAACTGAAAAGTAAGGATTCGACTTAAACTGATTACCTTGCCTATATGATATTCCAACCAAATACATATATGTTGTAGTTTGGTTTCCACTTAATCGTTTTAACTATGAATGAAATGAAATAACTATAATTGATAATCATTCATAATATTATGCTATAATTGCGTTATAAATGGAAAAATATATGATATAGCTCCAACATATTTGAAACATTATGTTTGTTATTGCTGTTAGCGTAAAAACACATATGAAATTGGAAATTGCATTCTAAAACTATGAATTCAACATATATAAAATATTCAAAATGATCAGAAAACTAAAAGTAGTGATAAATACAGCAATGCTGTATTTATAAATCGGAATTTTTTATCATATGAAAAACTTTATTGTGTTTCATCAATTGAACATGAAGGTAATGCTACAATAGTCAAGTGTTGTGTATATTTAATCAATATAACGAAAAACATAGACTATCAGATATCGAGAAAGAAAATACTATCAATTTAGTTAAAATAATTGTTGCTTTGTACAAACTTCGATTTGCTTAAACCCACCACTGCATATCAAGGCTAGAATAAAGAAATAACAATTCTTGAAAATTCTAAATTGTTAGAAAATATGCATTTGTATGTCTCACTAGACTTTCCTCCTACTGTAGTTGACTTCAGTATCTTAAATAGCCATAATAGCGTAATCTAAATTCGTCGAGAAATACGAAAATGAGTTATTGATACATTTCTTTGAGAAAGTGAATTTAAATTCTCGTTATTATTGTTAAGAACTTATATAAATGAATGCTTTCGATGGTGTGAAAAATTGGGGATTAAAAAAATAGCATTCAGGAATGGTGAACATTGCCGCAATGTGGTATATGTCAACATCGCATTGTAAACCTGAATTATTTGGTCTTTGTTGGGATTGTCAACCCCCCTTTAAAAATGTTTCGCTTTCAGGTTATTTTAAATTTTTTCATAGAAACGAAATTTTTTCAAAATTCACAAAATAGATTATGGATATAATAAGCTTTATATATTTGAAGTTTTATCTTTGAAAATTATTTTTTCTTCAAATTCGAAATATAGATATTATGTATATCGTAGATTCTATATTATAAAATTTGAGGCTCGAAATTTTTTGAAATTTTGGTTGCGAAATTTGAGAATCCAAGCCAAAATTTTATCATGGGGACAAAATGCATCAAGAGGGACTGCTGACCCATGCCAATGTATAGAACACCGCATCTTCGATAGAAACTATCACAACAACACAAAATCCGAGCACAAAAGATGATTATAATTTGTCATGTAAATATTTGGTTGACATTTGGCAAATATGTTGACTATACTTGGCATTTAATAATATAGTGTACAATTAAAAAGGGTGTGTAAAAAATATAAGGTGGTGATTTTTATGTAGTGGGACAAACAAAATTTTAAAAATGTATTTGTATTTTGCTCGATGGAAGCAAATGCGCTAGGTAACTTGTTTTTACGCATTGGGTTCGTTATTTAGAGTAAGATAAAAATTCGAAACATTGATTTAGACTTGTTTGGCGACACGATAAGGCTATCAATGGAGCCTGATCGAATCGTATTAAGCATGTACAACCATCTACTATGCTTGAATAAACTTGAAAATATTGACGAAAGGATGAAGTCTTTGACGACTAATTATGAGAAGAAAATAAAGTCTGTGCTTTTTTTAAAAGAATGTTGAGAGATGGAAACAACAGAGATAAGAAAGAAATGGAACTAGAGGCTCTCAAACATCTACAAAAAATGACACTTTTGTAAAATGCTTAAAAATCAAAATAAGCTTGAGCATATTGTTTGGTGCTTAAAATCATCCGTTTTGTTCGATTAAAACTTGAACTAACATGCATAAAAATTGATGATATCTAAAAAATGAAATGAAAAATGTTCAAAAATTACTACATCTTTGTACGTTTATTAGATTTTTCTGAATGTTAAGATGGGATTATGAGGCTTTAAAGCATCAGATATTATTGCAGTGATAGAGCTTAAGTTAACAGCAAAGTTAAATGCCTCATGACAAAAA